>OX578144.1:132058458-132218458 GCA_951213105.1 Amaurobius ferox
TGTTGAACTATTGGAACGAAATTGCAACCTCTTATCGTCGAAGTGGACTCTGGAAATATACACTCTTGTGTACATTGAAAAACAATTGTTTCTCATAATTTATTAAATAATTGAACCGCGCATATAATCTCATAGCAGTACGTGCATTCTATCGTAAATGACTATGCTAACGAAACGGTTAATATATATGTATACACATACAGGCCTTTCTAAAAGATTTTGGGGCTGGATCAGGAGTTCGTAAAACGTGCTCTTACGCTTTGTCAAAAGCAGAATTTTTAAAGAAAACAGTGCCTTCTCTATATAAAGTATTCTAACGTAATAAGTACTGTTAATTTTCATTGCGCATTATAAAATGATTATATCAGAAATATATTTCAATCCAAACTCAATTTAATAATAAATCACAAAATTATTTTTGTTAGCGAACTATTTAACCTTTTGCTTACGGGTGGGACAGCGTCCATCCCAAACTAAGAACCTCTCAAAAAGACAGGTATTCGACACACCCTATCCCAAACAGTTCGATCCCCATTTGCAGGCATTGGCGTCCACCTTATTAGTGTATGGGGCACATTTTACTCATTGGAAATGTTTTTGTAAGGGGGCCGTATAAAAATTAAATTTTGTATTTCTTCAAATTTAATCCCCTGAAAATTTTTATCGATTATATAAAATTCTGTTCCTTTTTTTTACGCAACTTTGTAATTTTTTATATATGTCTAAGATCAATATTTAAGGAATAAAACCCGAGGTCAATGTATTTAGGACACCCTGTATATTTCTATATCTCACCATCATCATATTAGACCACCGTAGTCTATCCCTTCGAACTTTGCTTCAGAATTCAATGACGCCTAGACCACCACCCCTGCTCCATTCTTGGAATTTACTTCCCCTCGCGTTTGATGACAGCCTAATGCCTGTATTCTGCCTCCCAGAGCAGATCCCGGTAGTGACGAAAATTTTAATGATTTTGTTTTCGAATTTCTTAACTGTGATGCTTCTACTCGGAAATCTATGACTGCACAAGAGCCAAAATATACCTGAAACGGTATTGTGTTTTTCTGTTGTTCTTCTGGGTTTCTCACAGCTTTAATCAAAAACTTCAGTAATTTATTTTAATGTGAGTAACAACTGTGTTTCTCTGGCGGATAAACGTAAACGTTTACCTAAAATGTAAACACTTTGGACCTTTATACCCCTTAACCTATTAGATAAAAATGTGAATATGTTTTCTTGTTTCGTCATGGGGTCTAGATTATGAATATGTAAAAATACTTTCACTATTTTAATATTTTGAACTTCTTTTCCCATAAAAAAAAACCCTTGAAAAAGTAGCTTTTCGAACGAGTTTTTATTTTTTTTATTTTTCTAACTTTCTCTGTCTAAGCATTTAGTAAACTATAAAAGATATAGATATTAAACGACAAAAATCTGTACTAGAAAATTTAGTATTAAAATATATACTTATTATTAAAAAAAGCTCTTATGATTTTCGAATAATAGCCTAGTCAAGTTGCAAGAGATTGAAAATTTTCCGTTTTTCAACTCTGTAATGAAATCTTAAACTAAAAGTGGTAGCTTTGAACATAAAATATGTGCTTGTACCTCTTTTAAAGCCTTACAAAGGTTTAAAATTGGATTTTGGATCGAGCTCTATTTTTCCGAAAAAAACTTTAAAAAAATATCTGTCCGAACAAGTTTTTTTTCATACATTCATTCGAAATATCTTCAAAACAATAAAATACAGGCGTATATAGTAAGTGGCAAAAACAATGTATAAGGAAATTTAGTTTTTATATCTCTATTTATTTTTTTTAAAAAGCTCTTATAGTTTTCGAATCTTGTCAAGTTGAAGAAGTATGAAAATTTTACGTTTTTCAGGTTTGTAATACTCATATCTTGAACTAAAAATGATAGCTATAAACAATAAGTAAGAATTTGTAGCTTCGTGAAAGCCCTATAAATGTATATAATTAGATTTTGGATAGATTTTTTTTCTCGATATTACAAAAGTTGAGTTTTATTTTACAAAATGTACTCACTCTAAATTTTTGCTCCATCGGACTGAGGCGACCCCAATTTATTTATTTATTTAATTTTGGGGACTTTAGTCGTAATTGTCTTAGAATAAATTCAGTTTATTTGATACGGAACTCTTTTCAACACAACGTTGCCATATAAGTCTTACTAAATACTCTCCTGGCGATCGATATCTTTCCACAACATAAACCCAAGGGACTTTAAATTAATGTCTGAAAAATAAATCATCCTTAACCTTAACTAAACCAAAGCTAATCTTTGAGAATTATTGATCTACCTTATAACCAGCAGATGCACTCGGCGTTGCTTGTAATTTAAGACATGGGCAAATTCTTTAAAAATTATTATGAATCACAATAAATGAAACTGCTGCGTGTGAGAATACAACTTAAAAGTTCTTAATAATAATAATAATAACAACAATAATAAAGGTGGTATCACGTCTATTCTAAATTCAGTTATAAAATCAACGACACAACATCCTCTGTACCCCTGTTAACTCCTGATAATGACTATAAATTTTACATCAGTAGTACGAAACGTACTGTTGGTATCCGGTTAGCGGAACACGCTCGTGACGTCAGGAATGGTAAACTTTCTACGGCTCTTGTTTAATGTGTTGTTAAAGATATCTTTCAGACAGTTTTTGAGGAAAACCTTCCTTTTAATTCGTTGTAATAACCCACGTAATATCCTTCTTTATGAATCCTTGTTTATTCATATCTACCGTGATTCCATTTTTAACACTTTACAACATAGTTGAAAAGTGTTTAAGACTTTGTTAACACTTTACAACATAGTTGAAAAGTGTTTATGACTTTGTTCATTCTGTCTGTCTGTCTGTCTGTCCGTTAGCCGATAACTGCCGTAAAAATGACTTTATCAAAATGAAATTTTAGTATGTTTTTCAGACGGTCTGTGGGACCTATGGGAATATAAATAAATAATATCACCCAATTAGTTTTTTATTGAACCCGGGTTGAAAAAATGAAATACATTGAACCCTATGGGACCTAATTTTTCAAACATTTTTTAAGCAAATTTAAAATTCACAAATAGCTTCAAAATTTTTAAGACATATTTAAATTATCCCATAAAATATATAAAATAAATTTCAGTAAAATATATTAAGTAGTTTTTTACTTAAATTATTTAATATAAAATTATTTAATATAGGGAAAAAAACAAATTCAATTAAATTCTGACTATTTGGATATCCTTCAGAAAGAAAAAAGAGATATACTATATAATAAATATCTTTCCAAGAGTTTAATCATTTTGTATATGAGAGAGGCTTCACATTTTAAAATAAATTTGGTAGATAGCAATTTTTCAAATTTTTTTTTAATTTTATATAACTCTTCATGACATACTTATTTGATGGCATTTTTAATGCACTTTCCTACGTCCTAGAGAGTTAATATTTGGTACACAGCTTAAATTTCTTGAACTTTTAATTCTACAAAAATTTGGTGGATCATTAAATATAGATCATACATTTTTTTTCGAAATGGCCTGCAAATAATCCCCGTTCACTTCTATAAATAATTGTTGTAATATTGTTAAAAATTCTGATGTAGGCAGCACATGTCTTTCCCTGCAGACTCATATTCACGTTCTCTTTATCTCTTCAATAATAATTTGAGTTTATCTGCACAAAATAACAGCCATAAGTATTTTAAATGACATTGAATTTGCACGTTAAATTTAAATTTGATTCTCATTTGATAGCTGGACTTATTGTCAAAGGTGGCTTAGCGAAAACGCGAAAAAACTAGAATATCTCAAGAACGGCTAGTCCTAGAGTAATGGGGTTAGTCTTATTCTTTTTGTTTTCAAAAATCACGTATGAAATAGGAATTTAATTGATATAATTGAGCACACGTAGTCTTTTATTTTTATATTTAACGATTTTTGCGGGCCATTTCGCCTGTTTCTTTTTCCTGTATCGTACTAGAATAACCTACAAAGGATTTATATACCAAATTTTGTTAAATTTGTATATAAATCACTTGTAGGTTATTGAAATATTATACGCCAAATTTTGTTAAATTTGTTCCATTGGTTTTTAGCTAGAGTGGATAGAGGTAATTTCTGCCGGCCATTACACAAAGAAGGCAGATTCTTTTATTACGAATCGTGCTATAATCTAATGAACATCAGGATTTCCCACAAAAAAATACCTACCTTTATGAAATTCGGTCCATTAGTTTTTCAATTACAGTGGATGTAATATCCTTACAGACACACAGAAACATACACAGATACACCCTTACACACACAGACGTCTTCCTAAAAATAGTTTTTTCGTGTTCTAGAAGTCCCAAAACGTGTAAATCCTTCGAAAATTGGAGTTCCGATCTTCGGCACGATTCCAATACTTTGAATACATACACAACACACATATATTATCCGTGTATCTAAATTCCGTGCCTATGCAATTACAATAGTTGTGATTTTAAATGAACCCTAAACTTTTATTATTTCTTCAACGAAGCCTAATTTTAACTTATGCAGAATGCAAATATCTCAAACGATTGTAAAGTGAGTTACATAAGAATTGCTGAATTTTTTTCACACAAAATTATTTAGTATTTAGCTTTGGAGTCTGGAATACAAGTTATATGAATGAAATATCCTTTGATTTTGCATAGAGAATCAGATGATTTATATTTCGATACAGTTTTAAATATTTAAGTGTAATAAATTACTGTAGTACTGTGATAATGTAAAAGATATCACCACTGAATGTATCACATTTTAGAAATTTTTAAATGAAATTGCATCTCAGTTGGAATGTGCTTCATAATCAATGCTTATGCATGATTGATCTTTCTTGTTAATTTTGATCGTGTTCAAATTTTACGCTGGCGTTACATTTTCCGACTCGTTCTCGACTCTATGCATGTCAAACTTCTTCACAGTTATCTGTGACATCATTTGATTGTAATTGTGCTCGGCTGCTTTTTTTAATTGTGTCTTTCCTTTTTTAAATATTTACCACTTGTTTAAATTAAATCTCTTGGGTAACCTAAATTTGCATTTGTAATTGATTAATTTTAATAGCCTGATTGTACTACCATTATTTTGTGTTTATTTATGCAAATTTGTCAGCTGATCTGGTCTCCATATAAGCATTCCGCGTTTGCTGTTTCGTATAGCCACTGATGAAGGGTGTAGTAATGCCCGAAAGCGTTTTGGATTTTGAAATCTATGTACATCTTGTAGGATGATTTTATTAAATGACCTTTTATCTATGATATTGTGTCGTTGATTTTATTACTGAATTTGAAGTTCTTATTTAAAGAAAACAGGCATAGAAAAATTAGACGACTACAATTATTTTAAGAGTGCTATAATCTCCCTTTTTCAGGTCAGAAATCGTACTCTTGATAGACGCTAAGATATAACCGCAGAGTTGTATCTTAGTAGTAATCTTAACTGTATTTTATTTTATTTTTATTTTATGTTTATTTTATTATTTATTAAAATAAGTAGTAAGTATCCTTAAATAGGTTGACATTGGCGATACATTTTCCGAAATATCGCCAACTTGGCTATTTTCTAAAATATTTACAAAAAATTTACTTTTAAAAAATGGACACTGTCACCAAATTGGCAAAAATGACATTAATTTAACAAAAATAACACCAAAATTAGTGAAAATTGTATATCTCGAAAAATAAAGTTCAATTTCTTTTATAATCCTGTCGCTTTGTGGGAATTTATATTCTTAATTTGAAATATAATGCGTTTTACTGTATGTGGAGTAGGTATATTTTATATTAAAGGAGGGGGAGGGTCCAAGGTGTCGCAAATTAGTTGAGTTTTATAAGGGTTTATATAGTCATGTTTCGATAGGAAGCCATATAAAAACTTTATGCTATCGATCTTATCCATCATTAGACAAAGAAGTGAAACCATTGCATTGTGTAGGAAAAGTTGTATGCTGCTCCCATCAGATTAATTTAAGCTTAAAAATTCTTTATAACTGTTAGATTTTTTTTCATTCTTGTCAAAAAAAATTGCCGCCCGTTGCGTTAGGCAATTCACTCAATAAGAAAATAGCAAACGCGACAAAAAATGCTACCGTTATCGATTCTGCATTATGGAAACGAGAGAAGAAAGTATCGATATACACTTCTGCATCTATAATCAGCAGTTGGGAATCCATTCATGATGCAATTTAATTGAAATTCACTTTCAAGACTGGAACATATTTTTGTTTATGCTGTGTTTCAATTATAAATTTATGTGTAACACGTAATATATGCGGAAATTTGCTCTTTATTGCATGGAAGAATTTAGAAATAATTATGTGTTTTTGTCCAATAAAGAATTTTCCAAAAATGTATGCTGGGAAAATACATGTTCTGTGATAAAATAAAGCATAATTTAATAAATTAGGAGGGAAAAAAACAATTTTTTATTGTCCTGTCCTACACAACATTGACTCGTGGAAAAATAGAAAAATTAACTGAAGGGTAGATCAACTTGACTTTCTCGACAAATAATAAAAACATTTTATCATTTTTTTTGGAACTGGTCTGCAATAAACGATGCTCCTCTCTACATCCCTAATGCATAACGATCACAGTTATGACAGACCTTATAGGATTATTGCGCATTATCCTGTCGTTCCCCCCCCCCCGTTCAGAATCGCTTAAATATGGATTGTTTAATTTGTCGTTATTGTTAATAAAAATTATAACAACTTAGTACAGGGCCAAATTTTTTTTTTCAGAAATGAAACACAACCCCATTCAACACAACTGCATAAACCATTTTTTTGTACCTTATATTTTTTTCTTCTTCTAATTTTGCAAGTTAAATTTGGAAAAATCTGTATCGAAGGTCCAAATGATTACAATTATAGTGTGTACCCCTTCATTTTAAAAGGCTTGACAAAATCTTTCGATTAATACCATATTTGTCTATGTAAACGCACGGGGGGAGGGGGGGTTAACTCCAACTCATTAATATAAAAACTGATGTGGGCAGCACATGACTTTCTTTATATAATGCAATGAATTTACTACTTTTACAGTAAAAAAAAATATGTTATTCTTATAGTAGACACTTATATTCTATCTAAGATATTGAATTTTCGTCCATTAGTCGTCATTTTTATTGATTTAGCGTCATTTTTATCCATTCAGCGAGATTTTCATTAATTTGACAACATTTAAAAAAGTCACCAAGTTGTCGACATTCCGCCAAATTCGTCGCCAAAATCTCGCCAAGCGCTATGGACAAAGAAATAAGTTATTCTTATAGCAAATGAATGACTTTTGGCGTTCAAATACAAAAGTATTACTCGAAGTATCTTTTATAATGAATGGAACGATGCTAGATCCACGAGAATGGTGTCACTAAATTTATAACATATTACATATGAAAAGTGAACATGTTTCTCAACAGTTAATATTTTTTTTAATTTATGAGATATTTTGATAAATTTATTTGAAGAATGTGCAATATCTCGAGAACGGTTCATGCTAGTGTTCTAAAGTTTGTTAATGGTTTTCTAAGGAAAAATTACATAAGAAATGTCTATTTGCGTAACTTTATTAAAGGTTTTAATTTTTTGATGATTTTTTCAAAATTTATGTTCGAAAAATTATCAGCCTTCCTATCATCCCACAAATCAATAGGACTATGACGCTTACAGATTAAAATAATCATAACCAACTTCATTCGATATTAGCTATTTTTTCGAGCGACATATCATGCTCACAAGCATCATTGAAATAATGGGCAGACGCACCCAGAGATCAATAAAATAATGGTTGATTTGTTTTCAGGGTATCACACTTCACGTATATATTTAGGATGCTTTTCACATGATAGAATTTAAAATAAGTGATTACATCTGGTTTCTGGACAAAAGGCAATTCTAAGTTTGCTCCCTAATAAAATGTATGGTGATTATATTAGGTTTTAGCATTACTGAATTGGCAATCAAATTACTTTATTGCATTTTAATCAAAATGTTCGACAAATAATAAAAAGATTTGATCAGTTTTTTAGAACTGGTCTGCAATAAACGATGCTCCTCTCTACATGCTTTATAACTATCACAGTTGGAACAGACCTCTTCAGGGCCGCAGTCAAAAACAAAATTGAAGAGGAGCTGAATTAAAATTCAAGAGGACTCAACAGTTTTGAAGGAGGGACTCACTAAAAACATTGTTAATCATTAGCATTCATAAACCACAATAGTTATTATTATATATTTCAATCCATATAAATAACTAACAAAAAATTGCATACTTATATTTGTAAGCTAAAAGTAGATTAGAAAAATCCATATAGCTGCTATACATCAATATTATTATATAATAATTGCATGCAATTTTGTATGTAATAATTTAGTATATAGTAATTGATTTTAATATAATCATTTCAGATAGCAAATACAAATTAACACTTAATATTAACTCTTAACTACTTAACAGTTGATTTTGGCTCTATAATGTATAACAGTGAACGCGGCAATAATACAAAAGTATTATAAATACTATAGTCTTATTTTTTTTAAATTAACATTTTTTAAAATTAAATATGTAAATAAATCTATCATCTGTATAACCACAGATTTAGCTAAATTAAACAGTCTTTGAAAGGAAGTTATTTATAAAATTATCATAAAGCAAAATTTGGATGACATGTTGAATGACATTTTATACCACTACTAGGCATATTCAGGGGGACTGAGTATACCTATTGGGGGCTGGCCCCTACCTGCTACGGCCTTCGACCTCTTACTATCATTGTATAATCTCCGTTTTTTTCCTCCGTTCAGCATCGCGTAAATATGGATTGTTTTAATTTGTCGTCGTTGTTGTTGATAAACATCATAACGACTTAGTACAGGATCAAAAATATTTAAGAAATGGAAGACAACTGCATTCAACACATACAGACGTAACTACCTGATAGTAATAAATTCTTTGGTGGGTGGCATATGGCGTGACATTCTTTCTCTTAACTTCCAAAATCTAAACTGTACCTGAATCACTGAGGCGTATCGTCTGGAATCGTGAGTGTGCACTCAAGATACAAATATAAGTCCAAATTTCAGGGTAACTAAAGCGTTTATTCACAAACACAGCCTAACCAGGAACAATATGCAGTCAAGCAGCACTTAAATGCTCCTTTCATTTCACGAAATAACCGATATTATTTTCTAAACATTGACGAAAGTCATTTCGCAAAACAGCTGCTACTATTCTCAAAACATTGGCAAAAGTCACAGTCCAATGTAACCCGCACTACGTCCTCTGCTCTGTAACTAAGTGATGATCCTTTTTATAGACTCTCTATAGAAACGTTTGGAAATCTCTCATATATCATAGTATATTGGTTATTTCACGGTCTTTCTCAAATCTTCGAAAAGTCGTGAAATGTCGTCAAATTGGCGATAAATAGTGAAATCTGGCTACCCCTCTCCGGACTTCAGCATTTGGCAACCCTAGATGCACGTCATAGGAAAGTGTGTACGGATGCTTTCTCCGTCTGGTTCTCAAAAGAAAAGATTCCAGTGAGGGAATATTACACGTTCACAACAATATGCTAAAACCTCAGCTCAATGAATACCAATCTCTCCTCAGGTCAATCTCCTGTAATTAATTCTGAAGAACCAGAGTTTCCCTATTATACGAAAAAAAATCGTAGAAACCCAAGATTAAGCCTAGGGATTAATATATCCCCTACTCCTTGCGACGCAACAGTTTTCGTGAGACACAATTCCCAGATCGTCTGATAGCTTCGTTGTGGCCCCCTTGTGCCTTACATATTTTTTTTAACAGGGTTCTCCAAAGTGAACTCCACATATTCTAACCGAAAAGGGATGTGGCTCAGCATGTAATTCATTTCCTTTCTTTAAAATTAAAGACAACCAAAATATAGCCTTATAAGTCTTTTATTTGCGACGAATCATCACACGGTCATATCCCTTTCGGGCACTATTATGTCCTTTATCAGTGGCGAGCATGTGCTTAAATATAGGCCATAACCGCCATAAGCCATAACTCCCTATATTTAAGCACATGTTCGCCACTTATTTTCACTTCGCCACTGATGAAGGGCATAATAGTGCCAGAAAGCGCTACGACCGTGTGACTTTTGTACGTCGTAAAAATGAGATTTTAATAAGACTTTTAAGCCTATTTTTTGGTTGTCTTTAAATTTAAAGTATTGCAATTTTATTAAAAATTACTTCCTTCAGTCTGCAACCATTTATTTATTGGAAACTGATGGTCAGCAGTATAGGGCTAAAAAGAAGCATATAATATTAGATATTAAATGAGAATTAAGCATTTCAGATTTATGCTTAAAATGAAGAAAATCGTGACTAATTAATTAATGATTTAAAGCAATGTAGTAAATGCACGTTATATTATAGCGAGAGTATTACATCCACTTCTCCGGACGTAATACGTCTGCTTCGTTTCCGCGGAATAAACTTTAATTCCAAATGGCAAAAAATGCGCCGCATTTCGCTTTTAAAAATTCATAACTTTTACACTAATTTGATTTCGAAATAAAAGTTTTGCCGAGGTCCATCGTTGCTGGATCTGAGGTACATCTATCCCGAATTTCGGAGCTACGTATATGCAGCTTGAATTTTCCGCTACGCCACCAAAATGCGACCAAGCACACAACCGAATAAACATATAATTTAGTTAAACAAGTACTTATAGTTTAAGAACTATTGATTTATACACAATACTTAAATCTGAAAACGTTAACGAACTTTAAACGCTAATTCTATGAATATAATAAAACTATTCATTTTGTGATTGAGTGTAGGTAATTATTAGTGATTATTCTGTATTGGTAATCATATAATTAGTTAACGTGATTTCATTTAAAGGAGTAATTTCTCAATTGAAATTCATTAGTTCGAATTTAGTTATACCAGACGAAAATAAAATGTCTTCCTGTATGGAAAATATTCATTTAGGGTTATGCGGGGTATGTGGGAGCATATTTTTTTGTTGTAAACTGTGCTGTAAACAAAAAAATGTAAATTATATTTTTTTTCTTGTGACGGGGTGAGAATTTCGAATTTGAGTTTTCGAGGGAAGCTCACGTCTTAAGCCTCCTTGAACTTGCATTGAACGCTGTTGAGGTGATGCCTGTATGTATGTTAGTGTGGTGTATGTATGTATGTATATTATAGTGTATGTGTAATATTAGCGTGTGTGTCCGTGAGTCTGTGGACGTGATATCTCACGAACGAAGCGTTTTGAATATTTGGCAAAATTACAACAACCATTGAATATGGGAATCCTATTAATTTGAAATGTAATTGAATGTACCGAATACTCCCCTCCCGGATTTTCGAATAAATTAAAAAAAAATCATCTAAAAATCAACACTTTCAAAAATGGTAAAAAAAAAAAAATCATTTCAAACGCTGTTTTTCATTAAGAGACGAATGATACGCACTTTAAAACGCTAGCATGAAATAAGTTCAGATATTGCATGATTTTCTAATGCATTTTTCAAAAATCATTAAAAATTCAGAACTTTGAATACTATTAAAGCAATAATCCTTTCATACGTCACTTTTAAATGGAAAACTATTGATATAAGCTTCATAACGCAACATGAATCGTTCTCGAAATACTGCACGTTCATAAAATAAATTTATCAAAAAATTATATAAAATGAGTCTATTAATTACATAGAATTAGTACATTTAAGTCATTTTATTTTGTTGGAAAAGTCATATGCGTACCGCATCCAACTTTTTTATCTATAAAATCAGCAGCCACGTCACCAGCTAATACTTTTACTTTCCTTATATACATAGTATAATGTATAAGGAAAGTATTGTGACGGAGTCGAAAATTCGAATTGGAGTTTTCGACGGAAGAGCACGTTTCAAGCATCCCTAATCACTAATCGAACATTTTTGAGGTGATGACTGTGTGTGTGTGTGTGTCAGTGAGACTATGGAAACGATGTCTCACGAGCGTATGGAGCGTATTAAATGGAGCGTATTGAATGAAAGTTGGTACAAAAATTACAATCCGTGAATACTGGAAGCCTATTGTTTTTAAACACAATCGAATGTTCAGAACCCCTCCCCTCTAAATTTTCGAGTGAAATTTTGAAAAAATCATCAAAAAATCAAAACCTTTAATCAAGTTACGCAAATAGACATTTCTTATGTAAATTTTCCTTAGAAAACGATTGACATAAACTTTAGAACGCCAGCATGTGACCGTTCTCGAGATATTGCACATTTTTCAAATAAATTTATCAAAAAATCCCGTAAATTGATAAAAGGACATTAACTGTTGATAAACATGTTCACTTTTCATATGTAATATCATGCGATAAATTGGTGACATCATTCTCTTGGATCTCGCTCGTTCCATTTATGAGAAAAGTTAATTTAAGTAATACTTTTACATTGGAATGCCAATAGTCATTTATCTACTATAAGAATAACTTATTTCTCAGTCCATAACGGTTGGCGAGATTTTGGCGATGAATATGGCGGAATTTCACCAACTTGGCGACTTTTTAAATACTGCCAAATTAACGAAAATCTCTCCAAATAGACAAAAATGACGCTAAATCAATGAAAATGACGATTAATTAACGAAAATTCAATATCTTGGAAAGAATATAAGTATCTACTATAAGAATAACTTTTTTTTGTTTTTACTATAAAAGAAGTAAATTTATTGCATTATATAAGGAAAGTCATGTGCTGCCCACATCAGATTTTTTAATAAAGAGTTATTTTACTCCGCAATTTACTCCGCAAACCAATTACGCAAAGTGGAAATCGGACGGCTGAATTTACACTTACACTGAATTCACATTTACCCTGCTTTAATCCTATTCTGTGGTGATTCCAGAAAATCATATTAACTAAAATTTTATCTACATCATCCACCTTGTGCATGTAATGAGAAATTTACTAACTTTATGAAAAGTATAACGCATTTATCGATTTTGCATAACGAAGAAAATGCGGTATCAATACATATCTGTAGCTGTACAACAGTTGAAAATCCATTAATAGTGCAATGTAATGGATTCATTTGCGCTAATGGAAAACATCTGATAGAAAACATTTTGTGTTTTACAAAGTTTAATTATAAATCAATAGATAATACTGCGTTACAATTCATTCTTTAATACATGAAATGTTTAAATATCGTTCAATCTATTTAATAGTTAAATTTTAAAATATTACATATTTTCTACCAGTAATTTTATTAAAGGATTATAAATATTTATTTTGTTTTCATTCCGTTTATTAGTTAAAGCAAAAATCTCTATTAGTATTAGGATTTTCTTCGAACATAATTTGATTCAACAACTTTCCCATTTAGATATAATACTTTCCTTCGAAGTTTGTTGATGCAGATTGGAAAATATAATACTACACGGAATAAATAAAACTAACACAGTTCTGTCTATCTGCTATGTTTATTGCACAGTAATAGTTTTCAAACATCTCATAAAAATCACTCAAATACCGCAGATCTATAGATTTTCACCAACCAATATTTTTTAATAAATTAAAATCATTTGCTCAATGTTAAAAAATTAATTTCAATATACTCCTATTTACATTTCGACAGTTGACAATGCGCTCTTTAGCATCAAATAGTTGATTGTAATAGCATAAAAAAGCATTCTATGTGCCACATTATGTCTTACGCATTTAATTTCTAAAATGTTTTGTAAAGCTTTAAAATATCTCATATTTGAAAACTCCTTTGTTTTGTTTCCGATAATTTTAAATATATAAATATTTGTTATAAAGTTTTGTTTATATTAAAAAGTTTAAATTTTTAAATATTTCTTCATTTATTTTTCAATGGATTTTACATATTTATGCATTCATTCATCACGTAAATTACAACTTTGTCATCAATCAACTTTTAATTCAATAACCTTGTTCTTATTAATCCAAACTAACATAAAAGGTTAAAATTAGCAATCTATGTTACTTTAATGGTTTAGGTTTGATAAATATTTCAGGCATAACAGTTTGGTATACTAAACATTTAAATGTAATAAAACTCTTAATAGGGACCACATGTGTAAATTATCTGTATTATATATTTCTCATTTAAATAGTATGTTAAGATATAAATATTGCATTACTTTAAACTTTCACTAAAATATATTCCTTTTCTTTTCTTAAAATGACTCATTTCAAAAAAGCTATACATTACTTAATTTACCAAAATAATATTCTAATCAATAAAACAGTGGATATTTTTAATTATCTGTATATGTCCTTCAAATGAAAATGAAAATTACGCGATTAATTTTCTTTCAAAAGCGATGTTTTCATCGAAACATATTTGGGGAAATTTCCCTTCAGCGCGATACTCCTAAAATTTAATTAAAATTCAATCAAGCTTTATTATTTTACAAAGCTCCTTTTGTCGTTTCGCATGTTATTTTCAATTTATGAAGTTTTTCAATTCTCTACCTAATTTTATAGGATTGGATTAAAACTGCTCGGTAAAATATGTGACATATGAGGCGCTAGAATTTCTCACACATCAGTATTTCATATTAGAAGGTATGCCCGTCATATGACGGAATTAAAAAATTTCGAAGCATTGCCTCCTACTTAGCGTCATTTTTATCAATTTGGTGACATTTTCACCAGTTGGACGATATTTTCGTCAATTTGGCAATATTTAAAACAGTCGCCAAATTTTTCGACAAGCATTACGGACAGGCAGTGAAATGGGTTACTCCTATAATCGATTGATATGTTTGTTTGTTTTTCCCAAGATTGAATTTTCGTTAATTAGTCGTCATTTTCATCGATTTAGCTTCAATTTCATCAATTTGGCGACATTTTTGTCAATTTATTACAATTTAAAAGGACTCGCTAAGTTGGCGATATGCCGCCAAAATTCGTCGTCTGAATTTCGCCAAGCGTTACAGACGGAGAAATAGGTTATTCTTATAGTAGATACTTATATATTCTTTCCAAGATATCGAATTTTCGTCAATTAGTCGTCATTTTCATTGATTTAGAGTCATTTTTATCAATTTGTCGATATAGTAATCAATTTGACGTCATTTTCGTCAATTTGCCGATATAGTAATCAATTTGACGTCATTTTCGTCAATTTGCCGACATTTTCGTCAATTTGCCAACATTTTAAAAATCTCGCCAAGTTGTTGATATTTCGCTAATATCAACGTCTCTCTCTCTCTCTCCTCTCTCCTCTCTCTCTCTCTCTCTGCAGATTTATAATCCACGATCTCTTTAATTTAATTCAATTTAATTCTGGCGTAGAGAAAATACGAAAAAGCTGAAAATACGAAAAAGCTAACATATTACGAAAAAGCTAACATATCTCGAGAACGGCTAGTCATGGTGTAATAGGGTTGATCTTATTATTTTCTTCGTTAAAAATTACGTATTAAACAAGCATTTAATGGATATATTTGAGCATACGTAGATACGTTATAGATTTTGGCGATTTTTTAAGTTATTTTTTTCCGAATCATACCAAAATCTAATCAGCGCCAGGCTGTCTCACAAGTGACACACAGACAGCCGTCACGCACACACAGACAGACGTCACGCTAAAAATAGATTTTTCGTATTCTAGAGGTTTCGAAACGTGTAGATCCGTCGAAAACTCGAATTGCGATCCAATACTTCCAATACTTCCCTATACATTACCATGTATTACAGAGAAGTAAAATGTGGCCATTTTGACGGAATTGGCCCAATATTAGCTTAAAATATTGGAACAATATTTTGCCAATATTTCCAATGTAACACCAATATTGGCGTAATATTGTAATGGAAATATTAGCCAATATTGAAAGCCAATTTAACCCCAATATCTGCCCAATATTGGGATTACATTGGAAATATTTCCAATGTAATGCCCAGATGTACAACATTCGTCCAATATTGGACCAATGTTAATTGCTACTAGGGGTGTGTGTATGTGTGTGTGTTACCCGTACTCACGATCTCCTAAAGAAACTTTAAAAAAATAATACAAATAACCCGCCAAGCTAAAGAAAACATCACTAATAAAAAAACAGAAAATTATATCTAACAAGAAAGATCAATCATGCTTAAAGCATTGATTATGAAACACTTTCCAACTTCAATGCAATTTTATTTAAACATGTCTAAAATGCAATACATTCCTCGGTAATATTTTAAAACTTATCACAATACTACATTAATTTATTATATTTGAAAACTTAAACCTTCATCGAAAAAAATGAACTTCATTCAAATGATTGCATTGACATATAAATTGCCTGGTTAAACATCTCTAAAATGTGATACATTTCTCGGTAATAATTTTAGAATTATCATAATACTACGATAATTTATTATATTTGAAAACTTCATCGAAAACAACTGAAATTCATTCAAATGACGTCATAGAAAAAATAACACCCCTGACTCTCTCTATAAAAGCAGCATTTCATTCATAAATAATTTCCCATTGATGTCATTCATCAGAATACTATAATAATGTATTTTATTTAAAAATTAAGCTACAAGTAATTAAACTCTATACGTAAAACTTCATCGAAAAATTCGTCCTTCTCTCTAAAATCAATGAATATTTCATTCATATCAGCTACGCAGACTCCATGAACTAAATGATTTTGTGTTAAAGAAATACAGCAATTCTAATACAACTCATTCTACATATTTTGCTGTTTACATTTTACATAGGTGAAAAATAGGTTCCGTTGTAGAAATAATCAAATTTGGATGAGCATTTAAACTCAAATATATTGTAATTGAGTTGTTTCAGTATGTAGATGCACAGAATTTAAGCAAAAATAAAGTGATTTTAGGCCGGATACAACACTCAATATGAATTAAAAAGAACTTTAAAAATCACGATTTTGAGACAAGATGGATGCCATATATCATTTTGAAGTGGGTCACGTGATCTTTTCATATCATGGTCACGTGATCACAAGAGGTGCTATTTTTATTTTAATTTTTATTTAAAAAACTACTAAATATATTTCGCTGGATTATTTTTTATATTTTTATGGAATAATTTGAATATTACCTAAATTTTTCGAAGCAATTTGTGAATTTTAAATCCGCTTAAAAAATGTTTGAAAAATTAGGTCCCATAGGGCTCAATGTATTTCATTTTTTCAACCCGAATTCAATCCAAAACTAATTGGGTGATATTATTCATTTATATTCCCATAGGTCCTACAGACCGTCTGAGCAACATACTAAAATTTAATTTTGATTAAGTCATTTTTACGGCAGTTATCGTGCTAACGGACAGACAGACAGACAGAATGAACAAAGTCATAAACACTTTTCAACTTTGTTGTAAAGTGTTAATAAATGCTGTGATATTAAATCACAAAGATTTTACTTTTTTATTTCTGGTACTTAATTAACACTTCGTATTAATTCATTTTTAACACTTTACAACAAAGTTGAAAAGTGTTTATGACTTTGTTCATTCTGTCTGTCTGTCTGTCTGTCTGTCTGTCTGTCTGTCCGTTAGCACGATAACTGCCGTAAAAATGACTTAATCAAAATGAAATTTTAGTATGTTGTTCAGACGGTCTATAGGACCTATGGGAATATAAATGAATAATATCACCCAATTAGTTTTGGATTGAACCCAGGTTGAAAAAATGGAATACATTGAGCCCTATGGGACCTAATTTTTCAAGCATTTTTTAAGCGGATTTAAAATTCACAAATTGCTTCGAAAATTTTAGGCAATATTCAAATTGTTCGATAAAATATATAAAAAAAAATTCAGCGAAATATATTCAGTTGTTTTTTAAATAAAAATTAAAATAATAATAACACCTCTTATATTAAGCGATCACGTGTCCATGATATGAAACGATCACATGACCCACTTCAAAATGATATATGGCATCCATCTTGTGTCAAAATCGTGATTTTTAAAGTTCTTTTTAATTCATATTGAGTGTTGTATCCGTCCTAAAATTACTTTATTTTTGCCTAAATTCTGTGCATCTACATACTGAAACAACGCAATGACAATATATTTCAGTTTAAATGCTCTTCCAAATTTGATTATTTCTACTATTAAGCCTATTTTTCACCTATGTAAAATGTAAACAGCAAAATATGTAGAATGAGTTGTATTAGAATCGCTGTAATTCTTTAACACAAAATCATTTAGTCCATGGAGTCTGCTTAGCTGATATGAATTCATTGATTTTAGAAAGAGAAGGACGATATTTTTCGATGAAGTTTTAAGCATAAAGTTTATGAATTGCAGCTCCATGGTCTTAATTTTTAAATAAAATAAATTGTTATAGTATTGTGATGAATGACATGAATGGGGGAATTATTTATGAATGAAATGTTGCTTTTATAGAGAAAGCCAGGCGTGTTATTTTTTTATGACGTCATTTGAATGGATTTCAGTTGTTTTCGATGAAGTTTTCAAATATAATAAATTATCGTAGTATTATGATAATTCTAAAATTATTACCGAGGAATGTATAACATTTAAGAGATGTTTAAACCAGGCAATTTATACTTTAATGCCGTCATTTGAATGAAGTTAATTTTTTTCGATGAAGGTTTATGGTTTCAAATATAATAAATTAATGTAGTATTGTGATAAGTTTTAAAATATTACCGAGGAATGTATTGCATTTTAGACATGTTTAAATAAAATTGCATTGAAGTTGGAAAGTGTTTCATAATCAATGCTTTAAGCATGATTGATCTTTCTTGTTTATATATGTAAGTAAATTGTATAACATGTTAATTATAATCCTTCACCCTATGAATGCATTATAATGTGTTTCTGAAAAAGAAAACTATTACATGTTATACACTTGGCGCACAGCTAACGGCTCTACCGTGCTGAAAACACCGGTTCTCGTTAAATCACCGAAGTTAAGCAGCATCGGGCGCGATTAGTACTTCGGTGGGTGACCACCTGGGAACACCGCGTACTGTTGGCTCATTTCAGTCGACGTGGTGGCCAAACGGTTAAAGCGAGCGTTTCCAGCAATTGATCGGCCGCCACGTTGTGGGTTCGAGTCCTACGTAAGACATGGATGTTTGTGTTGTTGGGCGCAATGTGTCCGCACCCCCACTGGTGCGCTGGGACAACGCCATTTGACGGCTAAGAGGTTCACTGTTCTGGCCGATGTATAGGCGAAGATGAAAGAGTCAATGCCTGGCCATTGGAAAAAAAAATACCCTCGGCGTTTGGCGGCCATGTTTGTACGAAGCTTGGTTCAAAAGTTATGCCAAGTTTTTCGGCCGCGCTTCAACATGGGAAAGTTGTGCAGAATACTCTTAGCAGAGCTCACTCGGCGGCGGTTGCGTTGGCTTCGTTTCTTTCTTTATAGCTTGTCGTTGCAGGATGATTGCTCTGCGTGATCACTCAAGAACGAATGCACATATCGGAATAATATTTTGTATAATATGCATTATGCGAAAAATATAGAACTAGATGGTATATTTTATATACTGCATTATAAGAGCTTTAATTATCCAAAATTTAAGATTTTTATTACATTATTTTCAACGGAACCGTCAAGATTATTAAGAACTACAACGAATTACTCGATCTTAAATAAGTGCCCAGTAATAAAGAATACGAACACGGAAACCTATTTTGACCTCTCATGGAAACGCGAAGCAAAAAGCAACGCGCATGTTGCGAAATCACATTTAAATATATGCCTAGTCTAAATTTCAGTAAGGATTACACAGGAATGAATAAAGCCAATCTGTCACAAAAAAACCCCTTGGGAATTGGCTTCAGTAAATACAACAGCTCCTATAAAGAGCAGGATTTCCACCATCGCATGAGGAGAGCTGGGTCCGCTTGCTTGCTAGTGGCCTCATAAAATCAAAAGCATGCTTTGGATAAAAAATTTATAATTAATCAATTTTTTTTGTTTATGAAATTACTTTTTTCTGGAGCAGTTTGTGACGTTGTGCGCAAGTGCTGAAAAAAAAACGATGGGTGGCAAGTCAATTTTTGTATATCGTAATATAAAAAACAGAGAGGTTTAAAATGCACGAAAAGTATGTAATTTTTAAAAATTCATTTAAAATCGTCTTATAATCGTATGGATTCAGTTCACAGTTTTTCAATATTTCCAATGCTATCAAGAGGGAAATAGTTTGGGACGTAGGGATCGATTTGTGCGAATATCGGCTAAAATCATTGTAAATCAGGCTAAAACATAAAATAACTAATAATTCTCAAAAAAGGTGCCAAGGTGCACCTATTCGGGTCCTGAAATACCCATGTATCGAATTTCATGGTCGTACGACGCTTAGATTACCCACTATAGACGTCACAGACAGACAGACATTTCATTTGTTAAGCAAGATAATCATGGCTGATCCATTGTTGTAATAATTATAGTCTACATTATATCCACTTTAGATTATGTCACATTGCATTATGTCACACTACATTATGTCACACTTTTAAAAGCTGTAAAGCAAATATAACGTATGTATTTAAAAATTTAGTGCTACGTGGTTAATAAAGCAAACGAAATATTTTGGAAATCTCTTGTCTATTGCTTAACTATACCAACAATGAAATACTTAAATTATTTAAATATTCATGTTATTCTTTAATGAGTGTCTCATTTATTCAAATGAAAGTCTGGAAACTTTTAGGGGGATTTTTAACAAAGGAGGTGCAGCTGCTTTAATTACGTATATGCTGAAAAAAATGATGTCTACATTAATCAGGCATCCATCTAATACATAATTTTCATTAACGTTATTTTTAATTCAATGAATGCGTAAATATAGTTTACGGGAAATTATAACTAATAGTGTATATGCTTTACTTCTTTATGTGTGTATTTCAGCATAGAATGTGTTATCTGTGAATTAAAAATGTTTACTAATACATGACATTTATTCCAGATGATATTTTTACTTTTTCATACTAAATTTTTGTTTTCACGAAAATTTTCGAAATCAATATTTTGACGCCAATATATGATTTAAGACCTCCTGAAAGCATTTCGATATTTTTTTTATGAGCGATGTCTGTCTCTGTATGTCGGAGGTCGATTTCTTGTGTACACCATAGTGGCCACACATATTAATGGATTCTCGCGAAACTTCAAATCCGGCTTTATTATAAAAAAAATCTATAACTAGATAGAATTTTTTGAAATTCGAGTAAAAACTTAGAAATTTATTTGAAATTTTATATTTTTTCAATACGGCAGCATAGGATAAAAATTGATATAAACATGCATAAAATTGTTTATTTATAGCTCAATAATCACGAGACTTTATAGTTTCAATCATTGTTGTGAAAAATAGCCGCTATATATATTTTTTGTTCGTGACGGTATCGACTCGTGCAACTTGCCCCCCCCCCCCCCCTCGGAGGGAGGGGAAAGTAACCCGCCGCCTTGAGTACATTGTCAAGTATAGTATCAATAGAAAGATTTTGTCAAGCCCTTTAAAGTGAATATTAACACGCTATAATTATAATCATTTGGACCCATGATATCGATTTTTCAAAAAATGTCTTGCAAAACTTTAAACAAAGCTACTAAAAATAGATTCTGATATGTGAAAGTCGAATGGCGCCATACTCAGTTAATTTAACAGCACTGTCACATCGCTGATGAGCAACAAAAGTACTGAGGATCAGAAGACGCTTGTGTTTACATATGACTTTAGTAACAAAATCCCTTTCTCCTCACTGTTAGGGCTCACTGGCAGTACGTTATTTTGAGGTGTGTGGTTCACTCCAAGTGGCAACTCAATCACGCAAATTGATGCCTCTGTTGAAGTGGTTATCCTTGCATGAAATCTATTGCAAGTTGAGGGTTACATGATTGCAGAATGTTTTAATTCAACTTTTTATGTTTTAATTCAATTTTTTAATTAATATAAAACTTGTAATATTAATTTTAATTTTAAATTGTAAAATATCCTAAAAGTTTTAAATATTATACATCCTTTAAAGTTTTAATATATCACTTTTAAGTAAAACGTTCGGAAGTTTTCTATATGTACAAAAGAGCCTTCGGGGCTGTAGTCCTAATGACCCGTAAATTTATGTGTTGATGTTTTGCATGTGTTTGGTATGCATACGGGGGCCCTAAATTAACACTAGGCCCTGGGCTCCGCTTGAAAGGCCTTGAACATACAAAGATGTAATAATGGTATCAACCGGAGACAATGGCAGCAAGAAGCACCTTCTTCTTCAAAATAAATGAGACAGAACAGCAGTATCACCAAATATAAGACGTGTTCTTACCTTTGTTGGTACTGGGACTCTGCCTTATTAATTTCGAAAAAATGTCTCTTTGCTCTCTTTGTAATCTGTTAATGCTTTTTATCGACCTTTATATGCTGGGTTTGAAGAAATTTTTACTTTACATAAATAGTGATGACTTTATCTTGTACTGACACTAAATAATTAATATTGTATTCATTACATGAAGATGGATAGGTTATGCGATGGATAGAATGAAAGATGTATTAGTGAATCATTACATGAATAACAATCAAAAGCTTGTTGATATTGCACATAATAATTATTTTTAAGCAAGCAAGAATTTAATACCACTAAATTGAGTATACACCACTTAAATGGCTTGTTTAAACTAAAGTAATTTTGATAATATTATAATTTATAATGTACAGCAACTAGCCTTTATTATATAAATTTACATAAAAAATATTTGTTTTTTACCATTAATGTATTCGCAGTAGAAATGAAAAATAACTAATCGGCAAGAAAAGCAAATAAGTAATTAAACTGCCACATAAAGTAAAATCCTTAAGATCGATAGCAGAATCAGCAAGCTAAAAGTTTCATTCGAAAACTCATTGATAACTATAAGATAAATAGTATTTGGAAAATAAAGTATTTAAAAGCCGGAAGGAACTGGGGAATGTTTAACGATTAAGAGAAGAATATTTTATCAAGTAGAGGTAGGACTTTAGTAAATAAATGTTTTACTTTCCCTACAATACATAGTGTTCAAGATGTTTCAGAATAGTTGATTGGCTATTCTCAATTTGGCAATTGGTTTTAGCCACTACCAATTTGAAAGTTTATTAAAATCAAATGCGATTTTTTTTCATATGCCATTTCTCGGATGGGTGGTACTTCCTAAAACAGAAAGGCATATTTTTTACAAGCTCCCCTACGGGAAAAATCAATTAGGAAAAGTTGCGCTATACAGAAACTAGTCTTAAGAAAAAACAAGAAAGATCAATCATGCATAAGCATTGATTATGAAACACTTTCCAACTGAAATGTAATTTCATTTAAAAATTTCTAAAATGTGATTCATTCAGTGGTAATATCTTTTACATTATCACAGTACTACAGTAATTTATTATACTTAAATATTTAAAACTGTATCGAAATATAAATCATCTGATTCTTTATGCAAAATCAATGAATATTTCATTCATATAACTTGTATTCCAGACTCCAGAGCTAAATAATTTTGTGTGAAAAAAATTCAGCAATTCTTATGTAATTCATCTTACAATCGCTTGAGATATTTGCATTCTGCATATGTTAAAATTAGGCTTCCTTGAAGAAATAATAAAAGTTTAGGGATCATTTAAAATCACAACTATTGTAATTGCATAGGCACGGAATTTAGATACACAGATAATATATATGTGTATGTGTATGTACTCAAAGTATTGGAATCGTGCCGAAGATCGGAACTCGAATTTTCAAAGGATCTACACGTTTTGTGACTTCTAGAACACGAAAAAACTACTTTTAGGAAGACGTCTGTGCGTGTAAGTGTGTATCTGTGTATGTTTCTGTGTGTCTGTGTGGATATTACATCCACTCTAATTGAAAAACTAATGGACCGAATTTCATACAATTTGGTAGGTATGTTTTTTGTGGGAAATCCTGATGTTCATTAGATTATAGTACGATTCGTAATAAAAGAATCTGCCTTCTTTGCGAAATGGCCGCAGAAATTGCCTTTATCCACTCTAGCTAAAAACTAATGAACCAAATTTAACAAAATTTGGAGTATAATATTTCAATAACCTACAAGTGATTTATATACCAAATTTAACAAAATTTTGTATATAAATCATTTGTAGGTTATTCTACTACGATTCGGGAAAAAGGAACGGGCTATTTTTGCGAAATGGCCAGCAAAAATCGTTATATATAAAAATAAAAGACTACGTGTGCTCAATTATATCAATTAAATTCCTATTTTATATGTGATTTTTGACAACAAAAAGAATAAGACTAACCCCATTACTCTAGGACTAACCGTTCTTGAGATATTCTAGTTTTTTCGAGTTTTCGCTACGCCACCTTTGACAATAAGTCCAGCTATCAAATGAGAACCAAATTTAAGTTTAACGTGTAAATTATTGTCATTTAAAATACTTATGTTGTGCAGATAAACTCAAATTATCATTGAAAAAATAAAGAGAACGAAGATGAGTCTGCAGAGAAAGACATGTGCTGTCCACATCAGAATTTTTAACAATATTACACCAATGATTTATAGAAGTGAACGGGGATTATTTTCAGGCCATTTCGAAAAAAATGTATGATCTATATTTAAAGATCCATCAAATTTTTGTCGAATAAAATGTTCAACAAATTTAAGCTGTGTACCAAATTTTAACTCTCTAGGACGTAGGAAAGTGCATTTAAAATGCCATCAATTAAATTTATCATGAAGAGTTATATAAAATTAAAAAAAAATGAAAAATTGTTATCTACCAAATTTATTTTAAAATATGAAGCCACTCCCATATGCAATACGTTTAAACAAATGGAGAGATATTTATTATATAATATCTCTCTCTTTTCTTTCTGGAAGATATCCCAAAGTCAGAATTTAATTGAATTTGTTTTTTTCCCTATATTAAATAATTTTTTTAATTAAAAAACTACTTAACATATTTTACTGAATTTTTTTTTATATATTCTATGGGATAATGTGAATATTTCCTAAAAATTTCGAAGCAATTCGTGAATTTTAAATTTACTTAAAAAATGTTTGAAAAATTGGGTCCCATAGGGTTCAATGTATTTCACTTTTTCAACCCGGGTTCAATAAAAAACTAATTGGGTGATATTATTTATTTATATTCCCATAGGTTCTACAGACCGTCTGAACAACATACTAAAATTTCATTTTGATAAACTCATTTTTACGGCAGTTATCGTGCTAACGGACAGACAGACAGACAGACAGAATGAACAAAGTCATAAACACTTTTCAACTTTGTTGTAAAGTGTTAAAAAGCGATACAATTATCTGACATATTTATAAAAATATTTACAATATAATTTACATTAAAAAAATGACCAGATTAAGGAAAATTGGAATCGAATTTGCTCTCGATTCCACGATTTTCCATCGATTGCTATCGAATGAGGCATGCATGATCGTGGAGTCGAGAAAAATCGGTTCCAGTATTTCGGAAACTGCTGAGATCCTTGCCTTTTCGTACAGCTATGTCTCGGATGTTCAGAGAAAGACAGAAGGCCAAAAAACTTCAAGCAATCGCATCTGTAGACGAAAAAGGCGTGTAGACCAAAGAGGTAACAGGCGACTGACAGAAATCGTCTGCTGCAACAGAAGGGCAACAGCCATCGAGGTAGTATTATATGGAGAGAGCTTAAGGGTTGCAATCATCGTCAAAGATAAAGGCAGGTGTTGTACGGGCGAATTTCCCGAGAACGCGTTTTCTCCCCTCTGTGACCCTATACATTTCAATGGCAATTTCAGACCCAGAGCGTACTCGAGAAATATAAATGGTAAAATAATGGTTATGTACTGTTGCAATTACGTCTGCAAGTAAAAGCATGTACAAGGAGGGCTTTACTATTTTCATGGATAACATTTGTTTCCATTATATATCTTACAAATATAGTTAAAAAGTAATTGTGTTAGATTTTAGCGTGGTGCATTTCATTTGGCTATTAATTTCATTGCTTTTAATGCTGTATAATTAGAAGTTTTGCTTTATTTTTGGTGTTTGTGATATTGCAAAAGACTTCTAATGCCATTCTAACACTTTAAAAAAACATTTGAAGTACTTTGCTGATAGTTATAGAGTTATTTTCGGTATCCTCGTATGTTTTCCCTTCGAGGTAGAACTTGGCGACGGTTGGCGACTCGTAAGATTGGGTAGCTAGAGAAGAAAAATGGGAGTTTTAATGAGAGTAAAGACGTGTCGTATGATAAAATTTTACGTTCATAATAAAATATAATAATAGTTTACATTCATTGAAAATGTCAGCTAGATTTTACATCATAACTTTTCGGTGCATTTTATATAAAGATATATGATATATGAGCATGATCTCATTTCTAGTTCAGAGTAAATCGTACTTAATAAGTATTACTAGTTAGCATGGACGCCATAGGGGATGACAAGGGGGCACTTTAAAATCACAAAGGCGGCCATCAAACTAGTCGATGTTGTTAATCTTATCCTTGAATCCCTCCGGATAAATTCTATAGGTGCCGATGCTGGTTAGAATTAAATTCATATAAACATCTCGATTAAAAAGATATATTTTCCCCCCGTTCACAAATTAAAAATCAAAGGATGTATCACCAAACTCCTAGTGTTTTCAAGAAGTATTTTGGTATCACACTCTTGTTTGGTTTGGCGCGGTAGCTAAAACTGCCGCCGTGTTCACGCGGAGTACGATCACGTTAAACATGTGGGTCAGTAGGTCCTCCCGAGAGGTTGGTGGTAGGGGAAGGAGGGTACCGTCCCTGTGGATGCTTCCCCACTGGGTTCCGGTCTAAATTGAGTGGCTCTTCCCGGCCGTCCAAAGAGTTACCGTACACCTTCCTGGTAGGTCGGACAGTCTGGGTCTCAACAACAACAGCTCTTGTTTAGTTCTCGAGAAAGAAATATGCCTTGCCCAAAGAAGTATTTGAATCACAGACTTCTTGATAATGCGTTAGCAATCTATTAAATGAGCAATCTTAACTCTAAAAGAACCTCACATTCTCCTCATCATAATTTAAGTAATAGGCTTCTTGATCTAGAAACAGCTCTACCAATATAAATATTTTTACTTACATCATACATTTTTACTTACATAATTTACATTACAAATGCAGAAGCATTTAATAAAAAATTAACTCTATTTAAAAGTCATTAAGACTTAATTCTGCACAAAGCTTTAATTATAATTTTGGTCCTAATGCTTCAGTTGTTTTTAAAATTTTTAGAAATAATTTTGGATAGATTGATTTGCAATTTTTCCTATAAGTTTTTAATATTTAATATGTACAACATTTGATATTTTTATGTCACATTGAGTTAGCCCACTGTAATTGTGCTTACGGAGTCTATGGTATGTGGATCTATTTAATTCTGGATGCAAATTTCACAATATGTATTTAAAGCATTTTTTAAACGAATTTTTAGCAACCAAATCTCTGAAACTACTATAATTAAATGCAATTTTTGTATTTTGTGCCATAATATTTTATAATCTTATTTATTTCCTATATATACTTTATAGAAAAACATTTTAAAACAATTTCCAAATTCTATATCGATTAAACATGCAAAAACCTTCCGAACACGTTTTGACAATTTAAGAATCGTGGCTATTTCAATAGAGCCCCTATTTATGAATTTAGACATAATTTTGTAATTTATTCTGAAATGTCATTTTATAAACAAAAAATATATAAATAAAGTCAAATATTTCATTATTGCAAATATTACATTGTTTTATATTTGACAGTACGCATACAATATATTAAAATAAATTAGATGTAAAAATGACTTAGTCGTATTACGCCTCAAAGCATATATGGATACTGCTAACACAACTTTCAAAGATAAAAGTGGAGAATTCTACATTTTACGCAAGCATGCATGCAATTTTTCCATATACTTTTTAATTATTTTTAAATATATTATGCATATTCTTCAATTTGTATACTTGTAATCTATTTCATATCATATTTTATTTGCAATTGCTTTGTAGTTCAATTTGTTTTACGAAATTGACTTAATTAACAAAATTATTCTTTAGTAATAAAATGTTTTGGTAATAAAATATTCTAATCCTATTTCGTATTTTTCTTCATATATATATTCTTTAAAATCCTGTAACGTATAACACGTATAACAACTTCCCGTTCTGCCTCATCCTCTAGAAGTTAAAAAAACAAACAGAAGGTACACGACACAGTTGTATAACAACTTCCCGTTCTGCCTCATCCTCTAGAAGTTAAAAAAACAAACAGAAGGTACACGACACAGTTTAGGCGATAAATCGCCAAATCATGAATGGCCTTCTCCTCCTCAACCACTAGGACCTGCTCTATGTTTGACCATGTTTCCAACATGGAGCAGATTGGACCGCGCTCTCTCCATATATACTAAATCGTTGGTAGCACATGACTTTCCTTATATAACGTAATGAATCTACTAGTTTTACAGTCAAAAAATAATGTATAAGATCCACGGCGCTGTGTTTTTATCGTTTAATTGTACATTTGGCGAATTTCCGGATGAAAACATGTAAAACTATTTCAAAATACTCAATTACCTTATACTTCGCGAAACTCTAAATAAACAATCATCAATATTGATAGCATCCTCAATAAGCGATATAGTCCATATATTAAATACCTTAATAATACCTTAATAATTAAGTCACTATAATACCTTAATAATTACCTATAACACCTTAATTGACCCTATAATATCTTAATAATTACGTCATCAATTAGGAGTAATTTTCATTAATTTAATGTCATTTTTGCAGTTTTGGCAATATTTTTGTCAATTTGGGGCGAAACATCGCCAAGGTGGAAATACTTTGCAAAATTATTCCCTAAGTTTGCCAAATGCATCACCAAGTGTTACAGACAAACGAAGAGAAGGGTATTTCTTATATACTAGAAGGTATGCTCGTCATATGACGGAAATCAGAATTTGCGAGACATGACTTCCCATTTTATCAATTTGGCGACATGTTTGTCATTTTAGCACCATTTAATATAGTCGCTAAGATGACGACGTCCCGCTAAATTTCTCGCCAAACTTTACGGACGGACGGAGAAATGTGTTATTCTTATAGTCTAGGCTTATGTTCTTTCCAAGATATTGAACTTTCATTATCTAGTCGTCATTTTCATTGATTTAGCGTCATTTCTATAATTTGGACATTTTCATTAATGTGGCAACATTTAAAAATGTCGCCAAGTTGGTGACATTTTGCCAAAATCTCGCAAAGCGTGGACGGAGAAATAAGTTATTCTTGTAGCAGATACATGACTATTAGCGTCCAAATACAAAAGTATTACCTAAAGTATCTTTTCACGTGAATGGAACTAGCTAGATCCACCAGAATGATGTCACCAAATTTATCGCATGGTATTACTTATGTAAAGTGAACATATTTCACAATAGGTAATATTTTTTTTTTATTTTATATGATTTTTTGATAATTTTTTTTTTTAAATGTGCAATAACTCGAGAACGGTTCATGCCAGCGGTCTAAAATTTTTGTCAACGTTTTCTAATGAAAAATTACATAAGAAATTGTCATTTGCGTAACTTTATTAAATGTTTTAACTTTTTGATGATTTTTCAAAATTTCACTCGAAAATTTAGGGGGGATCTGAACATTCGATTGCGTATAAAAGCAATAGACTTCCAGTATTCATAGAATGTAATTTTTGTACCAAATTTCGTTCGAATCAGTCCATTGGTTCATCAGTTATCGGTTCCACAGTCTCACTGACACACACACATACAGACATCATCTCAAAAACGTCTGATTCGTGTTCAGGGATGCTTGAAACGTGCTCTCCCGTCGAAAACTCGAACTCGAATTTTCGACTCCGTTACAATACTTTCCTTGTACATTATATGTATAGAAGGGAAGTGAAAATAGA
This sequence comes from Amaurobius ferox, assembly GCA_951213105.1. Taxonomy (NCBI): domain Eukaryota; kingdom Metazoa; phylum Arthropoda; class Arachnida; order Araneae; family Amaurobiidae; genus Amaurobius; species Amaurobius ferox. The sequence continues at coordinate 132,088,426 of OX578144.1, forward strand.
AAACAGGAAACCGCGCCTGCTGTGAGTCCAGGAGTGTAGCAATTGGACACTCTTGATGAATGGAAAAGGTCGCTTGGTTCCTTCTCCACCATGCTGATGGCAGGATCAGTATATAGTGCAACTAGCACGAATTGGTGGAGCCATCTTGTCAGTTCTCCTGGGACACACTTGATCCCTTAACACCCCTGGAAACATCTATTAATGCCACGAGCTACCTCAACATCATTGCCGATCAGGTAGACCGATTTATAGATGCAGTGTTCCCCGACGCAGATGGTCACTTTCAACAGGACAATGCACTCTGTCACCGTGCTCTATGGGTCTCATATTTGTTCAGTGAACATGATTTTGGGATCTTCTTCAGTAGTCGGCTCAGTAATCTGATCTCGACCCCATCGAACATTTGTAGGACGAGGTGGAAAGGTCCATTTGAAGACTAAAATCGTCACTATTCAATTTTAGCCAACTAAAGACAGCTATTGTGTCAACATGGGCTAATATTCCTGCGCAATGGTTTCAACACCTAGTAGAATCTATAGACTTGGAAGATCTTTTGGTTCTGATCAAAGCTAGAGGAGGACCAACTCGTCATTAGCATGGTGTCTAATCATTTGGAAACTCGGTGTATATTGGAAACATCACACCTTTCGCATATTTCGAATGGGAGAAGGCGGATGTGTGTTGTGTGTGACTATGGTACAAAGTACTTAGGCAATTCGCATGTTCATTATTTTAATTATTTTATTTAGATATCTCGAACGCATGATACGCACGGAACAATGATACAATAGACATTTATTATTTTTAAGTATTGTAATTTTATTTCATTTATTTATTTTATTTTATTATATTTTTATTTTATGTATTTATTTATTATTCATGCAAATTATACAGTTTTCATAGATTAATAGAATACCGTTTATTTTGTCGGCATTACTGTTTTTTTTTTTTTTTCAAATGGCCAGGCACTTTGACCTTCGTCATTCGCCTTTATTACAGCGGCCAGAGTGTTAACCATTTAGCCGTCCATTGACGTTGCCCCAGAGGGGGGCGGATCACATTGCGCCCACAACACAAACATCCATGCCTTACGTGGGGCTCGAACTCACAATGGATCCCGGAAAATACCCTCTTTTTCACCCCAATGTTTCATGGCCGGAAAATACGGCCTTGCATGTGAACGGGGCTAACGTGGCGGTCGAGCGATTGCTACGGAAACGCTTGCCTTGACCACTCGACAACCACGTCGGCATTTTGTCGGAATTACACCACAAACGACATCGTTATCTACGACGGAACGTCTGGATTTAACACTCGCAGTAACGCCCCCCCCCCGGGGAGCATGTGGTTAGTGCAAACGATTACAGCATACTGGTATACAGCGCAGATATCGATGAGTATGGAGACACTTCTGTTATATAAGTTCTTTTCAGTCCTCATTTCTCCAGGGCCGTAGGAAAAAGCAAAATTGAAGAGGGGCTGGAAGAAAATTCAGGGGGGGGGGAGGGGCTCACCAAAAACACAATCATTAGCATTTATAAACCATAACAGTTACAATTACATATTCCAATTCATATAAATTATTAACAAATAATTACATATTTATATTTGCAAGCTAACAGCTGATTATTAATATCTAATTATTAATAGGTTATTAATATAGCTACTATACATCAATAATAATATATAATAATTACAGTTGATTTTAATGTAAGCATTAGCTAGTAATGAAGCTGTTAATAATTTGTAGAAACATTCTGAATGTTAATACAAGTTAATGTTTATTAACTCTTACCTACTTATCCGTTGATTTTGACTCTATAATGCATAACAGTAAACCCCACAGTAATACAAAAGTATCCTAAATACTATTGTCATAATTTTTAAATATTTTTAAATTAGATATGTTAATGAATGGATCATTAGTCTAATCACAAATTCAGCTAAATTAAAAAATCTTGAACACGAAGTAATTTATAAGAAATATTTTGTATGCAAAATATAAATGACATTTTATATGAAATTTTATATCAGTAGTAAAAACTTGATATTTTTATCAGGGGGCTGAGTATCGTATTTATTTTCAGCCTAATCTAGACAAAGGCAAGTTTTAATTTGCTCCTAAAAATATTCTCCTAAAAATCTCCTATTTGCTCCTAAAAATATTCTCCTATCCTTGAATATTGTTAATATGTAGGGAAAGTCGTATGCTGATCACATCCTATTTTTTTTATAAATTGCAATAATATGATGCATTTTTACATTGCTCATACATTTCCAGTTCCAAATATTATTATGACGTTATCGTCTTGCACCGTTTCAGAACGATTGCAGTTTAGAAGCTCCAAATATAAACGTCCAAAAAGAAGATGAGTTTCTTTTGTTTCTAAAATGCTCTCCAGAAATGGGATTGTAATTTTACAGTGCTCACATACCCACAACAAATAAAAAAAAAGAAAAAACTGGCATAGAGCCAATTTTCTTTTCCGAAAAGATAGTTTTACATTTATTACTCCCTAACAATCATGGTAAAACGTGGTATGGTATTTAAGTTATATTTGCTGTTGTTTGCACAGCATAAGGGATTTCATTTCTATTACGTTCTCTACAATACAGAGTAGTGTAAAAGAAAAATATTGCCATCGTTAATACTTTATAAATAAAGACCACCAAAAAATTTGTCCACAATTAAGTCTTTTATTAAAATTTCCTTTTTAAGACGTACAAAAATCGCACGGCCATAGCGCTTTCGGGAATTACTATGCCCTTCACCAGTAGCATCAGTGGCGAAATGAAAATAAGGGGCGAACATGTACTTAAATATAGGCCATAATCGCTAGACCAAATTTACATATTGAATTTACATTTTTTAAAAACGGGGCATGCCTCGTATTTAAAAATGTAAAAATGCCTCGTATTTAAAAATGTAAATTTAATATGTAAATTTTATCTGGAGGTTATGGCTTGTATTTTAGGGCTTATATTATTCGCCCCTTATTTTCACTTCGCCACTGATGAAGGGCATGGTAATGCCCGAAAGCACTATGGGCGTGTGATGTTTGAACGTCTTGAAAAGGAAATTTTATTAAAATACTTCTAATTGTGGCCAAATTTTTGGGTGGTCTTTATTTTTAAAGTATTAACTATTTTGACATGTTACCATACTATTTTATTGTGTCGAAATAGCAACTCTACAGTTTTCAAAGGATCTATATGTTTCAAAAGCTCTAGAACCTGTAAAAACTATTTTTAGCGTTAAGTCTAATCCACTATAACAGTCACATTTTCGTCAAATGAGTCTCTAATGTCGCCAAATGTTTTACCAAGTATATTACATATTGGATGATTCTTAGTACTGTTCATTTTTATGTCTTTTCAGATTCATTTATTTCTCAAACGTGCAATATCTCGAGAACGGTTCAAGTTAGCATTCTGAAATTTATGTCATTCGTTTCGGAATAAAAATAATACGTACTGAATGATTATTTATTTAAATTTATTAAAAGTCTTGATTTTTTATGATTTTTTTAAAAATTCATTTGAAAATTTGGGAGACTTCCAAGCGTTCGATTGTGCTTAAAATCGATAGAGTTCCAATATTAACGAACCGTAATAATCTAGTATCAAATTAACGTTCGAAACGCCCCATTCGCTTGTGAGATATTGAATTCACAGACTCACCGGCACACACACACAGGCATTACCCCAAAACCGTTCGATTCGAGTTCAGGGATAGTTAAAACGTGCCCTTCCATCGAAAACTCGAATTCGAATTTTCAACCCCTTCACAATAATTTCTATTTACATTATACTTAATTTCTATGTACATTATACGTAATTTCTATTTACAGTATACGTAACTTCTATTTACAGTATATGTATGTAAGGAAAGTAATAATATCGTAGCAAATTTCATTTGATTATTTTAATTTGTTTACAGTTGCCCACAGACTATAAAACATTTTATTTGAATATTTCGGTTTGATTTAGTGTAATCGTGCCCACCGACTGTAATAATTTTCATTTGAATATTTCAGTTTGTTTGAGAGTTTTCATGTCCACCAACTCGTTTAAAAGAGAGATAGACATTGTTGGTAAATGGTGGATTTTTATTTAGAAATGCTCCAAACTCATCAAAATACGACAGTCGCATTTCTGACCACAATTATACTGTTAGGAATGTGTAATATTCTCTCACTGGCGTCTCGTCTTGGCTTGCTTCTCTATCGTAGACCAAACGGTGGCATCTGAGTGTTTTCTCCAGAAGACAGCGGTACGAACATTCTTTAAATGACGTCACTTTATGGTTGCCAGAATTTCGGGTCAGAAGAAGGGTTGCTAGATTTGGCGTTTTCCGGAATGTTCCAGAAACTTCTCGATAGAACGATTATTCCTTGAGATAGAGATTTCCAGAAGTTTGTGGAAAAACTATGAAAAGAACGCGCCCCTCTGTTGCAAGGGAATTAACGAATGGACTTGACACGAACTTCATTGGACTGTGATTTTGGCAACTTCCCGAAACTTCGAGAAACATCGCCAAATAACAATTATTCTGCGAGATATTAATAATTCTGGAAATTTCTACAGAGAGATTTCTAGAAGTTTCTATAGAGAGACTAAAAATAAAGACTCGGCACTCAGTTGGAGTTCAGTTGAGGAGTTGATGAATGGACGTGACAAGAGCTACATTGAACTGTGCATTTTGTCATTGTTTTGAGTGGTTGTTTTGTGAAATTACATTAGTCAACATTCTGTGAATAACATCGCTTATTCTGTAAAATTAGAGGAGCATTTAAGTGCTATTTGATTGTATATTGTTTCTGTTTATTTGGTGTTTGTGTATAAACGTAAGTTATCCAGAAACTTGTACTCGATCTTGTATCCTGCGTATACACACACATTTCTAGAGGATAACAATACTTTGTTTTACATATTACATATATTTTAAAGAAAATCTAAAAGTAAGATGTGAGCCATTGTCGAACAATTCCTAAATCTCCATTTAAAACTTGAAAAAACTGTCCGCATCGTCACTTGCAATCAAAGAACACCGCGGGCAAAATCAGCCGCAGAGAAATCCCAACAATGGGGCGAGGAATACAAATGAAATTCTAAAGCATTTGAAGCGAATCTTCAAAACTTTTTCCGTTCTTTCAGTTTTCCTGCAGTACAATCTTAAATGTATATACTCACAAATGTATGATTAATGCTAGAAAACTATTGAACTCATGTTTGCACGATTCTTAGCATACACGCACATACACACACGTACATGCATACACGCAGACAAAATCATAATTTTGTATGGAAAAGTCCATGACTGTACACGTTAGATCTATCTGTAGTAAATTGACAATGTGCGAACGAATAAAAACGATTGCAGCGTCTCTAGCGGATGATTTAACAGTTGGGACAACGAACTTCAACAAATCGTGAGAGACGAATACTGCCAATAATAAAGTTGTAGAACGTCCAATAAGTTGGAGTCGATACTATGAACGAACAAAACGCGTATATAGCAAGCAATAAACACTAGTCATAATTAATTGATTTCTAGATACTGTTAATGTTTCCAAACAAAACACGAGCATATTGAGCTGGTGCTCCACCAGAAAGAATAAATTCTACTAACGTTCAAAACACTATTCCAAATTGTTGCAAGCGTACCCAGGAGATATAAGTTTTTATTTCCCTATATACTTGTACATAGTACACTGCATAAGAAAATTATTGTGACAGCGTTGAAAATTCGCAAATTGGACGAAAGAGCCCATTTCAAACATTCCTTAATTCGAATCCAACGTTTTTGTGGTGATGTCTGTGTGTGCGCGCGTCCGTGAGTCTGTGAATGCAATACCTCACGAACTAATGGAGCGTTTCGAGTGATATTTAGTACAAATATTACAATCGGTGAATACTGTAATCCTATTGATTTTAAATGCAATCGAATGTTCGGAAGATCCTCAATTTTCGAATGAAAAATCTCTATAATAAAAAAAGTAGCTGACTCCGGCGCAGCTGTTTGATAAATTTCTTGTTTATCGATATTCTTTGCTTCGTACCGCAAAAACTATTGCATATAAAAATATGAAATTTGGTACACTCATAGACAAATTTTTGGGGCATACGCTGAAATAAACCGTTTTTTTTTAATATATTATAGTTTAATAAATATTTAATAACAGTATTCAAAGACAAGGTATTTGAACTGCGAATTCGCGTCCTGGATAGACTAACAATAGTAAGATAAAATTTCTGCAGGAAGATACCTACATGGATGAATATTTTAAAGATGGAGCCCCTTTATCTAATTTCGATGTAGTTTTTGAGATATTTTACTCTTTATGCACTTCTGAAATGATGCATTTTTCATATCGGCACGTCTAGCGATTTATGTGTCTCATACCGCAAAAACTATAGCATACAAAAATATGAAATTTGGTACATTTATAGAGAACTAATAGCGTAACACGATGAAATAAATCTTTTATGGATTTAAACTTTAGTTTGGCATGAAAGAGCTCGCGAAGCGAGCTCAGGATCAAGGAATCTAGTTTTTAGATTCTCTGGACTAAGAAAAATCCCTGCTTTCTTCTCCTGCGGAAAATAGGCAGGGATAGAAAAAGAGATTTTTGAAAGAATAAATTTTAGGAGAGATAGATATGAAGCGAGTAGGCCTCTCAAAGGGGGGGTTGGCGAAGCGTAAAGAATAGGGGGCAGAACCCCCTAATTTTTTTAAAAAATTCTTAAAATCAGAAACTTCAATGACGCTATGTACGAATGTATGAATTGCTAAGAATGGCATACTCACGATTGGCCAGATCTATAAAATGGCAGACTTTCGAATTCGCGCGTGTGTGCGTGTTCTAATCATCCATGGGCGATAACAGCGAGAGTTATAGCCTGCAATCTTGTGAGTATATGCATTGTGTCGCAATTTGATCATCATAGGTTCGGATTGAAGGTCAGTTTAGTAATAGGTTACGTTTGAATTTCACCGTAACCTAGTATGTCTCGGGTAGAGTTTGTAATGCTAACGTTGTAAATACTTTCCATATACAGAGGGTGTTCACACATTTTAGTAACGATTTTAACTTTTTCCATGAATTAAATTTAAATTAAAAAAAAAACCCTGACTGACATCAAGTCGGAATAGGGTTTAATTATTGTCTGCATCAATGAAATATTCCTTGCTTTAAAATGTCGTTAGAAAATAAGCAATGAATCGAAGGCTATATTTTTGCACTCTTTGAAGAAAAATACTCTTATTAAATTATAATACTCTTATTAGATTATTGAAAAAAGATATGAAAAGCATGGTTTTAATATGTATTTCTACACGTAAATTAAGTGACATAATTAATAAAAAGGGAAAGAAACGTTAAAGTTTACATTTGACTGGGAAAAGGGTTAAAAATGCATACTCAACAAAGGTTGGTTCAGAGAAAACAAGGAATGTTTTGCTAAAGGTTTTATGGTTATTGCTGGATTCTCTTATAACGGAAAATTTAAAATAAGGAAAGTAGAAAAAAATGTTAAAATTAACTCAGATTGCTATGAGAAATATGTTTTAACACCTGTTTCCAAAAAATGCATTCCATCACTTAACCCAAACAATCTTCACTGTGTTAAGTTCCAGCAGGACAAGGCTACCAGCCATACCTCTAAATCTACTGCTATATTTTTTGAAAAAATGAGAAATGAAACCGGAATTGAGACTATTCCATTTAAATTCATCCCACCCAAGTCCCCCGATCTGTCTTCTATGGATTACTGTGCATTTGGACTTTTAAAATAAGCTCTTTATAAACGGCATCCCAAAACATTGGGTGGACTCCGGAAGATTGTGATGGAGGAGTGGAACAAAATCAACCTTGATATTTTAAGAAAAGCTCTTTTATCTTGGAAATCCAGATGTAATAGGATAGTTTAACAAAAGGACTATCAGATTGAACATATTCTTATCTTTGTTTGTATATTTTTTTTTTCAAAATCATTACAAAAATGTGGGAACACCCTCTGTAGATTTGTAATACTAGGGGGCTCTGCTTCGCGAGCTATTTCAAATCAAACTAAAGTTTAAATTGATAAACGGTTTATGTCATCGGGTTGCTCTATTATTTCTCTATAAATGTATTAAATTTCATATTTTGTATGCTATAATTTTTATGGTACGAAACAGAGAAATCTCTAGACGTGCCGATACGAAAAAATAAGTTTACTTGAGAAGTGCATAAAAAGTAAAATGTTTCTAAAACTACATCGAAATTAAAAAAGGGGCTCCGTCCGGCAAAAATTTACCCATGTAGGTACCTGTCTGCAAAAATTCGTGTTTTTGCTATTGTTAGTCTACCCAGGACGCGAGTCTATCCGTACTCGAAGCTCAAATATTTTGTCTTTGACTTTGACATCAAATACTTTTAAACTACAATATATATCGAAAAACGGTTTATTTCAGCATATTCCTCAAAGCTTTTTCTATAAGTGTACTAAATTTCATATTTTTATATGCAATAGTTTTGCGGTACGAAGCAAAGAATCTCGAGAAACGAGAAATTTGTCAAACAGCTGCGACGGCTGCGGCGTCAGCTATTTTGTTTTAATATAGAAAAATATAATATGTGTTTTGAGTTCTCAGCGAAGTTAGCTGAAAATAAAGTTGTTTTGTTAATATCGTGATTCCTTCCTCGAACTCTAGTCCTTAGGTTATTGGACGTTTAATTAGAGTGAAATAAATTGTAATGGTTCAAACAGGAGTCAAGATCTTGGGTTGAAGTAGAAAAGTACTTTATGAATATTTCCGAAATTCATTTTCCTTTTCACTATTTCCGAAATAAGAGGACTATATTTCTAAAATATACCGTGTCTGCATGTGTCAGCTAGTGTAGTCAAGAGCAGCTCCGCAGTAAAGCTAACAAAAGGGAAATCTCCAAACAAAAGACCCCCACAGTCCAAAATGAAAGTCTTTTGCGTGCCTCAAGTGGATATTTGAAAGGTTTTCTTCTCCTTATGAAGAAGCTTGTAAATATTTAGCGACACACATGTATTCATATTCTTAACTATAATTGGGAAACTGTTAAATACAACGATTATTCCAAATTTGAAACATTTGATTACATATAACAAATTTTCAGGATTGATTTCGAATTGTTTACTCCAAATTTCCAACAATTAATTTCATTTAATTGATTTTCAGGATTGGCTTCAAATTGTTTATTCCAAATTTCCAGCTTTTGATTACATTTAATTGCTTTTCTGGTTTGGCTTCGAATTTTTTATTCCAAATTTCGAGCAATTGCTTGTACTTGCGAGTGATTTTCGTGATTGTCTTCAAATTGATTATTCCAAATTCCAAATGTTTGATTAAATATTATTTATTTTCAGGCATGGTTTCAAATTGCTTATTCCAAATTTCGAGTACGTTTAATGTATTTTCAGTATTCATTTCAAATTGCTGATTCCAAATTTGGAGCATTTGATTACATTCAATTTATTTTCAGAATTGACTTCACGTTGTATATGCCAAATTTCGAGCGTTTGATCATATTTCATTTATTTTCAGGATTAGCTTCAAAGTGTTGGTTAAGTTTTTCATAATTAGTTTTAAATTAACATTCTATAAATCCATTAGAGACTCGCTGGCATTTTTTTTTTCATTTTTGAGCGCATAGCAACCTTTTTTACTGTTTTGTCTGACTTAAATATTTGAAATATTTTAGTTTAAACAAGCCTAAAGATTTATATATATTGAGAAATCCTATTTTAAACATTTATTCAGCCAGAAAATAATTGTCCCCGAATAAAGTACATGAATCAATTAATTTCTTATTTCAATTCGATATTAAACATCAATCATTTAAAATTGCACTGCTGAAGACCTAGGCATAGTCAATGTGTCCGAAAAGGGATTTACAGTGCTGAACTCCTTTTCCTCATATAGACCTTCTAGAGACATAATGCAATTTTTTCGTCACTGGAGGGAAAATTGTAACCCCAACCTATTGAGATTTGTAGTTCGAATCCCGTCTATTACGAACTCTTAACAGTGTACAATTCACAGTCAAAATATAATATTTGCATTTATGTTGTCGAAATTAGAGGTGATATTAACATGGTCAAAGATACTTAGCAATGTTATTTATACCTTTAAAGATTTAAATGTAAGGATTAAAATAAGATTATAATTTAATGCATCTTCTCTAAGAGGAAATAATGGGTGACTGGCACAACGCCAGTCTTTTACACCGCTTCGTACGCCGATTACTGCTTAACATTTCCAACCATTTATTCGAAAGCAGAAATTAAATAGAGGCCAAACATAAAATTCAGTCCTGTAGTGGGATTCCTCAGCATCTCACAAATACTGATTTACAGTATTTTGCCATATAGACAGTGACATTTATTCAATATTTATAATATTGGATCAATAGTGAGTCAATATTTGCATTAATTACACATTTTTAACTCTACTTCGGCAATATTCAAAGTTCATAGTCGCAGAACAGTCAATATGTAACCAATAATAGGTGCATATGTTTAGGCAATATTAATCTAATATTATTTGAAAATTAGAGATTATGCTAGTACAAAGGTAATATTGAGAAATATTCCTAATATTGGTTTAGTATTCTACCATCATGAAAATAGTATAAATCATAGGTTCACATCAACGCTGACGTAAATCTGTGCAAAAAAAGATGAAGATAGATATTTTGTCATCTAAAGAAATAATTTATGATGATTTAAAGCGATGTCGATTATATAAATCTTGCGAATTATATTACGTTGGAATAAATTGATGTATTTTGGAAGTCTATAGTTATCTCATACACACGAAAAATGCTTTGACAAAAAGCTGCAATTTTCAGTGGACTCTGGGCCACTGAGGGCATTCATGAACACTCTGCACTTCACGCCCATACCAGGAATTTTAACATGCCACCTATGGATCGGAAAGTAAAAGTTCTAACTGTTTGACCTCAATTGAACATTCATGGAAAGCTCATGATGCCCACTTGGCCAGATGGCAAATCTAACTGAAAAAATAAAGAAATGAAGAAAAAATAAAGAATATTATTAGAATTACTTTAACATGTGGGACGGAAATGAAGTGACTGCTACTGAGAGCTTTTTGAATTAATTTTAAAATGGAATGCTCTAAAATTATTACATATATTTATTAAATATCTTCACTAAATTATTTCAATAAACATACAGTGCACACATATGCTGTTGGACTCAAAATAAGACGCACAAGCAGACACTGGAGCAAGTAGATAAGTGACCGTTGGCTTTCGCATCAGTTCGTAACGGCTATCTGAGAGAATCCTTCCTCTAACGTATTGCTTAACGACTTCCTGCTAGAGGGTGTCCCAAAAATGGCCGGCCTATTTGAAAAATAAATAAAAACCAAACGGGTAGCTATAGAAATGCACCATTTGCTGCAATGTGCTTGAGCTAACAGTACATTTTCAGTCAGACAGACTTTCGAGATTAGTTACAAAGTTCGGCAATAGATGGCGCTGCAGTCTGTAAAAAATTAAAATATGATATTTTCTACATATCCACAGCAACATATTCCAGCAGCAACAACATGGCGTTGTCTCAGAACAAAATATCAGACACCCGCGCAAATATCTCAGCCGGAATGGCTTCACATGCAGCAGAGATGTACTGTTCCAGTTCTGCAGTCGTTTATGTATTGTGGTGGTACACCTGGTCTTTGAAGAGTCCCTACAGAAAGAAGTCGCAAGGGGTCAAATTTTCATAAAGATTTTGTTCTGAGACCACGCCATGTTGTTGCTACGCTTGGTGGATATGTGGAAAATATCGTATTTTAATTTTTCCAGACTACAGCCTCATCTACTGCCGAACTTCATAACTAATTTCAAAAGTCTGACTAAAAATGTACTGTTGTCCCAAGCACATTGCAGCTATCGCTGCCCGTTTAGTTTTTATTTATTTTTCAAATAGGCCGGTCATTTTTGGGACACCCTGTATCTGATACCTATTTTAAACAAAAATCTTGTAACTCTAACAACATTCAATTTTTTTTTTCAGCTGGAATGGCCATCTGGCTTATTTAGCGATGGGGAGAATGTGTAGGAACTCTCTCGTTAACAGGTTTTATGAAATATTAGAAGGTTTATAGATTGTTAACAGGTTTCTTGTACAAAAATCTCTAAATTTCCAATCTGAAAATTGGATGTAAAACGGAAACTTTATAAAGAGCCTTGCTGTCCCAACCGGGAATCGAACCCCGGATCTCCGAACTGACCAGCCGATGCTCTACCGTTGAGCCATTGGGACGAAATTGCAAGCTCTTATCATTGAAGTGGACTCTGCATTCACTACCCTCTAATGTCAGATTGGCGGAGGCAACTGACAATTTGATTGCCCACCTCCTGTTATTTTTACCGCAGGTTCGTCTCCTGTTACTACTATTTTTACCCAGGTTAGCATACTGCGTGGTCGTTGTCCTCTCAATTTTGAAATCGGTGCTCAATTTTCCAAAGTCCACTGAATCCGTACTAGGGTCACTTTCAGACCTCCAACATCTTTGCACTAACCTACAATGTTGATTTGTTCGGGCGCTATTCTAAAGAGCTTTGCTGCCCCAACCGGGAACCGAACCCTGGATCTCCGAACTGGCCAGCCGACGCTCTACCGTTGAGCTATCGGGACGAAGTTGCAAGCTCTTATTGCCGAAGTGGACTCTGAAACTTTGTAATAAAGAAATCTTAAGGATTTTTTTATACTGTGGGTTTTTTACTTATCAGGGGAAAATTTACCAGTCCTCGCATATCGAAGGCAGCGAATGTCCTTCTCTGTTTGCTATTCACAAAGCATCCCTTGTCAATATTTAGCGTTAAATTGTGGTTGAACGGTATTCCATAACATTGCAGGCGTTTTCAGTTTCGAACAACAAATAATCTTTTATAGATTCTAGAACGTGACTCGTTTTATTGACAACATTCCTCGGACGGCAAATTTCGATCAGAAGCAAAATGGTCTAAACCAGACCTGGCGGACCCGGGGCGATAACTGCTAAAGAAAAATTCTTACACTGGTCTACATTTTAAATATAATATATTTTACACATCTCACGGACCTATAATGCTACTTATCTGTGTGGTATGGTGTATATTGTATTCCACATATTAGTAAACTGAGAAAACTGTGTTCAAAATATTTTGCTTTGAGAACATTGTAATCTACTAGCCGAATACCCGTTGAAATTCGACGGTCATAAAATAAGCAGCTTTCGAATAAAGTGAATTTTTAATATATTCGATATTTTTCTGTGGTACTTTTCAAACTATTCACCCGTGCACCAAATTTCAAATATCTGTCTCACTTCAGTCTGGGAATTTCTTTTATACGGCAGATCTAGCATTTTAACCTGCAGCACCCCTAAAATTTAAAATTATGAGAAACTGAAATTGTACACTTTCTTTTCAAACAATCTGCCATTACGTCAAATTTAAAGTCTCTATCTAATCGCAAAGTATGGTTTTCTATCATTTCACATTTCGAACGTTTATGTGTTGAAGGCTCAGGCCACACGACCAACCCTAAGGCTAATGGTAGCTTAATGTGTGGCCGGGAACGTTTTTGTGTGGAGTACTCACCCCTTTAAATGAGCATTTTTGAAAACTCTTCTTCTTGGCTTTTTTATCAAATGTACCAAATTTCAAGCCTTTATCACATTTTATAGAAAGCTTTTCTCTTTTACTCAGAAAATCGAATATTCTGAAATGCGACACCCTTTAAAGTAGCAAATATTGGAAAATTGAAATTGCACACTTTCTCCCTTTCGAACTATCTACCCATACACTAAATTTAAAGGCTCTATCCCATCACGAAGCAATTCATTTTCACCTTTCGAACGGTTTTCTGTAAAGCACTCCTTTGAATTAACATTTTCGAAAAGCTCTATTCTTCTTGGGTTCTTCATCAGATGCTTGATCCATATACTAAATATCAAACCTCTATCACATTTTAAAAAAGTATTTTCTCATTTACTCAGAAAGTGCGGCAGCCCTTAAAGTTTCAAATATTGGAAAACTCCAATTGCACACTTTCTTCCTTTCGAACTATTTATATACCAAATTTGAAGTCTCTATACCATCGCATGCTTTTCTATCATTTCACTTTTCGAACATGTTGGTGTAGAGCACATCCTCTACAGAACATTTTCAGAAGATACGATTTTGGGTTTTATCGATCGATCGACCCTTGTACCATATTGCAAGTCTATCTATTCGGGAAGTGCCTAAAAAAGTGTAACAGATAGACAGACGGACACTTGACAATTATATATAGGTTACAATATCAACTTTCTAAATAATAGGAATATTATTAGCAAAAATAATTATTTGAAATTAGTGGTGACTATTAGAAATATTGCATTACGTTTTCATGATATGCAGGGATATTGTATATTTTCACCTCTTTTTATTTTGTTTAAATTATTTAATATTTTAGAAATGATAAGCATTTTGTACAAAATATTTCTTTTCAAATACAATTATATTTTTAAAAACAATTAAACATAAAAATATAGATTCCAATACAGTGAAACCCCGATTTTAAGTATTCCGTTTCGTACGTTATCCCGCTTCTTACGTCATTATTAATTGGTCCCTTTAAATAACCTATACCAATAACGTTAAAAAATCCCGTTTAATATGTCATCCACTTTCAAAAATTCCCACTTAGTACGTTTTTCTGTTGATAGGCCAAAATACATTTTTCTCCAATTTTACATTTTAGAAAGGTCACGTATAACGTTCCTTCCATCCTTTCTGTGTAACTGGTTCTTTCGCATTCCTTCAAAGCCCCCCCTCTTTTGTGTGAGAAGGGGTGGGGTGTTATATGGTTCTAATTGACATCTGGGCTGAGTTCCCCTCTTTGGGCTGTTCCACTTTTCAACGGGTTAGGTGAAATCGGCAATGTGGAGTTGCTACCCATCAACATACCGGAGAGCACTCTGCCCAAGCACAACCTGACACAGGTAAAGAAATACCCCAAACTTCAAATACTTTCTTGGATTTCATGAATTTTTTCAAGGAAATTGAAAGTACTTCGATTTGAGTAACGCACAGGACCTTCTAAAACAACTTGTCCAAATCCTAAAAGCTAACGAAGACCCGATGCAGAAGACTTTCTGCTTTATCAAAATGATTTTGGATTTAAAGAAACCCCAACCATCCTAAAATTAATTTAATTTAATTTCTGGATGGCAGCAGAAAAGTTTCTCATAGTAACTTCCACCCTCACCACGTGCTCACCTTTTTTTCCATCACCTGGAGCCAGCTCTTCCACCAACACCCCGCCCACCTAGGGTCGGTCCCACGGACAACTTTGAAGAATTCAGCTAATGTCAAAGACTCATAAACTACAATTGACTGATACCGAAGATTACGACGCTGCCTGCATCAGGAGCTTCATGTTCTACCGAACCAACGTATTGTATTACCCATCAACACGTTTTTTACCTCAACAACTTAGACTCATCCTTTCTGGGCGCCTAGAGTCTGACAATGGAATTCAAACTCGTTTTCACCTCTAACATTTGACAAACAGGTGTGGACACGTGTCTTCTTTTCTTCTCTGTGCACCTTCCACTCCAGGTAAAGATGTTTAAAAGAGAATGTTTTTCTGTTGCCAAAATGGCAGAAATCATCGAAAAGGCTAGAATATTTCATGGCACCAAAGTCGATTTGGCGAAATCACTGGGTATTGTGTATTCAACTGTGCAAACCATCCTTAAACAAGAGGTCACCGTCGAATCAAATTCAGAAAAACTCGAAAATCTTTCGAAATAAAGAAACACTCTAAAAACTTCTCCGTTTGATGAACTTGAAGAGGTCTTACTAGAGTGGTTTAAGCAAACACGTGCAACCAAGATCTTTACTAATGGCCCTATTCTGAAGGAGAAAAATCTTGAATTTTCTGCTCCATTAGGACTGGATCAATTCACAGCGTCAAATGGTTGGATTGACCGGTTCAAAACGCGGCACAACTTATGTTTCAAGCCTGTTTGCGGAGAATCCGATGGTGTGGATGATGCTACAGTTAAAGTTTGGATAGAGAGCAAATTGCCTTCGCTTGTAGATGGGTACTACTCCAAAAAAGACATCTTCAACGCAGATGAGACAGGTCTTTTTTTTAATCTACTCCCTGGCAAGACCTGTACCGTGAAAGGCGAAAATTGTCATGGTGGGAAGTTATCCAAAATGCGTATGACGGTTTTACTGTGCGCGAACGCAGATGGGAGCAAAAAACTAACTTCCCTTATAATTGGGAGATCGAAAAAAACCTCGATGCTTCAAAAATGTGAAAAGTTTACTTACCGACTACAATGCAAGTAACAAGGCATGGATGACACAATCACTTTTTGAAGATTTTCTTCGTAAACTGGATAAGAAAACGCGTTTGCAAAAGCGAAAAATAATTTTATTTATTGATCAGTGCAGCGCTCATACTGATCTAAAATTGTAAAACGTACGTGTCGAATTTGTTCCTGCAAATTACGCGAGCGAACCACAGCCTTGTGACTTGGGGATTATCCGATCTTTCAAAATTAACTATAGAAAGTTATTGGTGAAAAAGATTCTCCTTGCTCTTGACTCTAGTAATCTTCAGGATGCTTTGAAGGGGGGAAATGTACTGGATTTGCATTTGATTTCTTCTACATGGGATAGAGTAGAGAAGAAGTGCATTTCTCGTGTTTTTGAGAAGGGTGGATTTTCAAAGTCAACTAATGAATCTCCAGAAGAACAACCCGAGGAAATTGATGAGGAGAATTTCTTGGCAGAACTTGGTTATCCAGAAATAGATCTTCCGAACTATGTTGACAGCGATAGAGATGTTATCACAACAAAAATTCAGACAATATCCGACCTGATGCCATGAGAGATAGATAACGATAGATAACGATAACTAGCCGATACCCAGCTTTCCCTCACCGGCAGAAGCGATGGAAAGTTTAAAGACTTTGAAAAGGTTTTAGCTGCATATGAAAACTAAGAACTTAATTTGCAAAAACTTTTAAGTATTGAAAACAAATACTATGTGGTATTGTAACGAAAAAAAAACAAGCTAAAATAACAGATTTTTTTAATTTATAATAAGTGAGTCTTTTTCCTCTTTTTAATCGAATGTCCATTTTTAAGTGACCCCGTTTCGTATGTTATTTCCTTTGGTCTCCAGATAAACGTAAAATCGGAGTTTCAATGTATTATGTTTCAAAGTAATATCAATATTACCAACAAAAATAATTATTTAAAATTAGTGGTGACTATCAGAAATTTTGCATTACGTTTTGATGATATGCAAGGGATACTACATATTCTCAACTTTTTTATTTTGTTTAAATTATTAAACAGTAGCATTGTCAGAATCTAACTAGTGGCACATCCTGGTCTAGAAAGCAGGACATGTGGAAATCTTACACCCCATCCCACTCCTCGCATTATCCATCGTACAATAATATTCCAGGAATTTAATAGCAATAATGGTAATAATAATTATTAATGTTACTGCTATTGTGTTATATATTGTAATTAGAGAAGGGTTTTTTTGCGCGATTTTTGTCTGCCGGCGACATACTGGTCATACTACAGTATTTGCCACTGAATCCAAGATATTTTTGCACTTATTTTAATTCGGTAAGAATTTAAAATAGCTGCACATTCCTTTCTTAAAATAGTGTGAGCTCCAAATAATTAATTATCATGCATCTTCTATATTGCATGCTGTCAGTGATCTTAACATTATTGCTTGCTGATCCTATATTCGTATTTTGAATTGCATGAAGAAAACCGATATGATAATTGCAAATAAATAAATAAAACATAATTGCATTTTATTTAAGGAATTGAGGTCAAATTGGAATTGAAGTAAAAATCGATGTTTATATCAGTGTGCAGACTTAATTTAGACTATTAATTAGACTTAATTTTACTTAATTGAATAATTTACTTAATTGAATTTAATGTACTGTAGAGAGGCTCAAAAAACGATTAGATTGCAGAGTCCACTTCAACGATAAGATCTTGCAATTTCGTCCCAGTAGCTCAACGGTAGAAAGTCAGCTGGCCAGTTCGGAGATCCAGGGTTCGATTCCCGGTTGAAGCAGCAAAGCTCTTTACAAGTGCTTCCCAAACTTTTTTTGTTTGGGAAAACTACTGAAATTTTTCGTAAAATTTCGCGGAATAGTAATTGGCTAACACATATTACATTCGACCGGGATAAATTGCAAAATAGACGTATAAAACAGTATAGTTTATAAATAATATTTAGCTCATGCTGCTGAATAAAATAATATAAGAGTAATAAATAAATTGGCATCACGTCTGATTTCAATTAGCAGAAACAACAAGCACACAACTATAATAGGTCTTTATTTCACTTCTTATAAGACTTGTTGTTTCTGCTAATATAAGAGTATTTGTTTCATATTTCTATTTATTAATTACTGTTAATAAAAATGTATGACAAAAAGTTTTACTTTACATCTGGCTTACTAGTTACTAACGAACACTGTGCTTATATTTTGCAATGATTTCGTGTAAATATAATTGTTTTTCATAAAATTGTTAACAAAACAAAAAATTTTGTTACATTTTTAACACTTTACAACAAAGTTGAAAAGTGTTTATGACTTCGTTCGTTCTGTCTATCTGTCTGCCCGTTAGCATGATAACTGCCGTAAAAATGACTTAATCAAAATGGAATTTTAGTATGTTGTTCAGACGGTCTGTGGGACCTATGGGAATATAAATGAATAATATCATCCAATTAGTTTAGGATTAAACTCGGGTTGAAAAAATGAAATACATTGAACCCTATGGACTTAATTTTTCAAACATTTTTTAAGCGGATTTAAAATTCTCAAATTGCTTCGAAAATTTTAGGTAATATTCAAATTATCCCATAAAATATATAAAAAAAATTCAGCAAAATATATTCAGTAGTTTTTTAAATAAAAATTAAAATAATAATTACACCTCTTATATGAAGAGATCACGTGACCATTATATGAAGAGATCACGTGACCCACTTCAAAATGAAATATGGCATCCATCTTGTCTCAAAATCGTGATTTTTAAAGTTCTTTTTAATTCATATTGAGTGTTGTATCCGTCCCAAAACCGCTTTATTTTTGCTTAAATTCAGTGCATCTACATACTGAAATAACGCAATGACAATATATTTGAGTTTAAATGATCATCCAAATTTTATTATTTCTACAACGAAGCCTATTTTTCACTTATGGAAAATGTAAACAGCAAAATATGTAGAATGAGTTGTATAAGAATTTCTGCATTTCTTTAACGCAAAATTATTTAGCCCATGGAGTCTGCGTAGCTGATATGAATGAAATATTCATTGATTTTACGGAGAGAAGGACGATTTTCTTTCGATGAAGTTTTAAGCATAGAATTTAATTACTTGTACCTCCATAGCCGTAAGCTTTTTAATAAAATAAATTATTATAGTATTGTGATGAATGAAATGAATGGGAAAATGTTTATGAATAAAATGCTGCTTTTATAGAGAGAGCCAGGCGTGTTATATTTCGATGGCGTCATTTGAATAAATTTCATTTGTTTTTGATGAAGCTTTCAAATATAATAAATTATTGTAGTATTGTGATAATGTTAAAAACATTACTGAAGAGCCAGGCGATTTATATTTAATTGACGTCATTTGAATGAAGTTCATTTTTTTCGATGAACTTTTAAATTTTGTAATAAAATAAATTAATGTAGTATTGTTATAATTTTCAAAATATTACCGAGGAATGTATTGCATTTTAGAGATGTTTAAATGAAATTGCAATGAAGTTGGAAAGTGTTTCATAATCAACGCTTTATGCATGATTGATCTTTCTTGTTTTATTATACATCGCATTTTGATGTGATGTAATTAAGAAAAATGTATTTTAAATGGCTTGGTATTTTCCGATCATCATTCCTTTTATATATTTTTTATTATTCCTTTTATTCATTTATCAATTATTCCATTTATTTTTCTGCAATTTTTTTATCAGACAACCGAATGAGTAGTTAGTTGTTGAGTTGGTAATGTTCATTAATGCCAACTGAATTCCTTGCCGCTATGAAAATTCCTCGCTTCAACAAAATTTATCTTTCCAAGTAGAACTCGCGCTGCTTAACTTCTTGCTATCATTCAAATATGTTAAACTTTCAAACTGCTTCGTTGTTTCAAGTATCGACCACCTTAAAAATGATATTATTTTAATTTTTACTTTCTCATCCGTAGTATTCAGAAAGTATTATTTTCACGAAGATTTTCGATTTCGAGATTTTGATGCCAATATATGTTGTAAGACCTCCTAAATACGTTTTGACTATTTTTGGGGTGGTGTCCGTCTGCCTGTGGTCTATTTCTTGCGTAGCCACAAATAGATTTGGTAGTCGTCCAAAATCATTTAATTATTTAATTTCGTGCAAAAAGTATTCGAATGCAAACTATCGCTAAATACGAATGAATGCTATCGCGGTGGCCGATAGAATTGGCAATTGTCCAAAATCATCGAAATAGTTTATTTACTTACTATAGTACTTACTATACTACTTACGATACTACTAGTAATTATCCAACGGAAAGTTATAATATTGTTTATGAATTATCGAACTAGTGGAAAGTGCTTCTATTAGTCAAAAAGTATTCAAATAGTTCTTTATTACTATCGAGATTATGGAATGGTCTGAAACTATCGAGTTATTCCATAGTTTCATTCCAATGAATCACGTCACTGCATGTAATGTCATGTGTTCAAATGTTTGACAGAGGGGGGAGGGGTCCGGCCGCTCACTTTGCTGCTCACACCCTCGGGAGAGTCGGGCGGCCTGGGCCTTTCACAGGGGGGAGGGACTTATCTCTGGCATGACTGACTGAATTTTTTAACGCTTAACAATATAGTTGAAAGGTGTTTATGTCTTTCGTTATTCTATCTGTCTGTTCGTTCGCACTATAAATACCTTAAAAATGACTTTATTAAAAGGAAATTTTAGTATGTTGTTGAGAGGGTCTGTGGGACATATGGTAATGTAAATGAATAATATCACCCAATTAGTGTTGGATTGAACCCAGGTTGAAAAAATGAAATGCATTGAACCCTAGGGGACCTAATTTTTCAAACATTTCTAAAGCAATGTTAAAATTCACAAATTGCTTCGAAAATGTTAGGAAATATTCGAATTACCCCACAAAATATGTAAAAAAAATGTCAGCGAAATATGTTCGGAAGTTTTTAAAAAAAAAATTAAAGCAATAATGACTCCCATATTACATGAAGAGATCACATGACCCACTTCAAAATAAAACGTGGCACTGTTGTGAAATGCTTGACCTCGTTTAATAATTATTTTCTTTCAAAATTTAACTTCCCGCAAATTCTAATTCACTTTCGATTCTAAAACTTGTTCTCAGAAATTTATTCCAAATTTGATAAAGCGCCATTTCTGTATTCGGCCCTTTTGGATATTTCCCGCCAGTTTCGGTAAACCTTGGCGTAGTAATTTGTCACGCGCTTTAGTACATGTACTTCGTATTTGCATTTCATATTCCTTAACATTGGAACTCTTTTTCTTTGCGTCATGAACGCGTAATAACATTAAAGATGCTTAAGTCTGTTTTCGGTGAATAGTTTTAGTTGGCGATGTAATTCCAAAGCAGTCGGACGTGTTCTTGCCCGCGGGACAAAGAACAGAATGTATTTTAATAGAATGTATCTAAAATTAAATTAATAATGAAGTAAATTGTTTAAGTCGCGTTTTAATGTAATTTCAAAGAGTCACGAGATTTGTTCATCATAGGTTGATTATTTTGAGATGTCTAACCGGCGCAAACCACTATCGGATCCGCCGTTGTATTCGACGAATATTGTTCTGTAATGTCGGAAATCCAAGTGTAATTTCAAGTATCAACGTCAACAAATTCGATGTCTAATACTTCTTGATGTATATGATTTGGAACATGGTAATTTCTCATCAAATAAAGAAAAAGGTAAATTCAAAAGGTTTGAGTCATCATTGCTTATCTCCTACTATCATCACGCCACCATCAGCTCCAATCGCTGTGTACAACCCTTGTCACATCAGCGCGGATCTCCCATCTTCTCCGATGCCCGAGAGAAACCGCCCGCAGCGATCGCGCTCCAATTGCTTGTGCAATCCCATAACAAATGCCGTGAATATCTTTTTACAACGTATGACGACCGTCCTCTTCCTACAACATATGATGGCCACTACGTCATATAACAAATGATGCCGCCACGATTGTTTATAACAGCACTCATCTTTTTTTCCCAATGTAAAATCTGTGAATTTTAAAGTTCTTTTAAATTTATATTAAGTGTTGCATCCGTCGTAAAACCGCTTTATTTTTGCATATTTTATGTGCATCCATATTCTGCGCCAAAGCAATTACAATGTTTTTGAGTTTAAATGATCATCGAACTTTGATTATTTCTACAACGAAGCCTAATTTTAATGACTGCAGAATGTAAACAAGTGATTGCAAGATGAGTTGTAAAAGAATTGCAAATTTTTTCACTCAAAATTATTTAACTCTGGAGTCTGGAATAAAACAGTGTATGAATGAAATATTCACTGCTTTCACATAGCGAGCCAGACGATTTATATTTCGATGCCGTAACTTAAACAAAGTTAATTTTCTTTTATGAAGTTTTAAGTTTTCAAGTAAAATAAATTATTGTAGTTCTGTGATAATTAAAAAATATCACTACTGAATGTATTGCATTTTAGAGATTCGATACATTCAGTGTATTGCATTTCAGTTAAAAAGGGGTTTCATAATCAATGCTTTATGCATGATTTTTTACTTGTTTTTCATGGTTCTGCACATGTGATGTCACGGAAATAGCAAACGGGTGCATTTTGTTGTTATGTTCTCTGAAGTGACTGATAAACTGTTTGAACGTCAGTGTGGAAAGTGTGCACAGCACAATTAAAAATCTCTGTACAGGTTGTTTAGTCATTTCTTTTTTAGTCATTCTCTGTGCAGGTTGTTTTTATTGCCATTTCAAAATTAACAAACAATGTTTAATTGTTCGTTACTAATTCCCCCGTGGTGAAGGAGCGCCCACGTCCACAGGACCCCCCAGGGTATCCCATGACGAAGGGGAGGAGATTTGCAGCTTCACTTTTATACAGGCTCCCCGAAGGGCGGAAGTCTGACTTGGCCTCGACATGACAACATCCATACCCGCTGGCGGGATTCGAACCCAGAACCCGGCAATCTAGCGATCAGACGGAAACGCATGTCCCTGACCGCTCGACCACCGGATCGGCATGTTTAATTGTAATAATAGGAAACTTGCTATGTATTGGCAACAACTCTCGAAATCCTCCCTGGCCTGTGACGTCACGAATGACGAAATACTTAGCTCGTCGATATCAGGCTGACAACGACTGATGAGATGCCGAGCTGATCGCCCAACCAATTAAAGGACCTTGGTTTGACACAACACTGCGGTATTTGCTTTAGGGACGAATATAACTAAAGTAAATTCAGCCCATAAAAATTTTTATATACATTTGGCGATTTATTTTGTATTTACTGTAGCTTAAAAATAAATTGAAGTCATCAAAATTAGGTGAGTAAACTGATTATCTATTACCTTAATGCTCATTTATCTTTATTTGAATCGAACAGCAAATGGAAAATATAAAATGTGAATGAATTTTTCAGCCATCGAAATGATCACTAAATTTTTAATTCTTATACACTCTTTCAATATTACTTTAAATCTTAAAGGCTAGATTGAAACACCTTATATTAATAAAAAAGAGTGCTAAAACAAGATATTCGATAACTATCATGCGAAATTATATACAATGAATAGTGATATTGATACAATATTGCTACATCACTACACGATACATATTGATATGAACTATCAAATACACCATACAGAATTGCCCATCATTAGGCTCTTGGAATCAGATCGACTTTTTTTGCACTGCATTATATTGTTTCGTACGTAGGTAGTTCAAAGTAATAGATACGATAATCTATATTGTTTGCACTAAGTGTGTGAGTGCGGAGGTGATGTATTAAAATTATCGATCACTTCCATTATAGCTAGAATTGTGGCTTCGTTGTTATTCTATCCTAGCTTCGAAATCAAAGAAAAAAATCTAAAATTTTAAAACTTTGAATTAGGGTTTACGGGGCAATGGAAAAATAACTCACAACCAATTTGCTTTATTGTCGACCCCTTCAACTGTAGCTAGAATCTTCGTTTTGGTTTTTTCGCACCATCTCAACTTTCAGGTCAACAAGCGAATGGTATATTTTGGAAATTCAAATTACAGGTGATGATGCAAATGAATAATCAAACAACTCAACACAGATTTGCTTAATTATCAATCCCTTCCACTGTATCTAGAATCTTGGTTTTATTTGATCAGTCTCAACTTCCAGCTCAATAAACAAATATTCTATCTTAAAAATTCGAATTAGGTGTGACGGTGCAAAGGAATAATAAAAGAACTCAAAACTACTTATCAAAGTGATTGAGCATTTCCCCTCAAACCGAAATTTTGGCTTTGGTTTTATTCGATCCGCCTCAGTTTCCTGAGCAAGGAAAAATAATCTAAAATATTTCAAAATTCGTATATGTGGGAGGCGATGCAAAGGGATTTTCTAAAAACATGCAACACTTTACCTGTCAAAAATGGGTGCCATTGCATCCTTATGCTTAAATATGAAACGGTTTTTGATATTCAGAGTTTTTAAGATCTATCACTACATGTATCTATCACTATTTCAGAACTATCCCTAAATGTGAATGTCATATTTAGTGCTCAACAGCCATTGAGAACACGCAAAAAGCAGATGAAATGTCTAGTTTTTAGTATTTTCTAATACTTAACGTGTTCAAATTTAACATTTTGTAAGTTTAGTACCACTTTAAATGAGAATTTTAAGATTCAATAAAAAATGTTGTTATCTTTCGCATAATTTCTTCACAATTCCTACTTTATTTCTTTTTAATTTTGCATCTGATATATATTTTTTTGTGAAACAAAGTTAAAGAAATCATTCTTATACGTCGGACTACTTTCAGATTTTCCAACTACTGTATAGATTGATTAGAGAAAGGAAGATTTGAAAGTAAGCTGAAAATCCATTGCTGAAAACTTATATTAGAGAATTTTAATATCAATTGCGAACTATTGAAGTATTATTTATAACAATAATACATAAAACTTTATGTTGGAGTAGGATACGATGCAGAAAATTAATTAATACGCTAAGAAAGGTGCGATGTATTGAGTAAATTTGAAACTTGTCTTATCAAAACAGGGACGATACGAAAATCGAATACAAGTGAACTATAGCTAGCCGTAGAGGTCTCTCGGGGATAAAAAAAATGATGCATTTTAAACTATATAAAAATGTTGTATCCTAACTTTGAAGTTCTGTATTTATTTATTTCTTTACAATAGTAGTTTCTGTAAATATGCGCTTTATGCTGCTTTGGAATTCATTTTAAAATAAACAATTTCAAACTATTATGCTGAAGCAAAATCTGTTCTGTAACAAATACATTCTGAATACAAAATCAAAACATTTCTTTTGTTTTTGATCGCATGATATAGAAAAACACAGTGGAATGCATTAGAACTTCTGTAGACATACCAACAAACTGGCGAAATTCCAAATGATCATTACGGGAATTCAAATACATAAACCTTGCGTGTTCGATCTACTTATTCAACTGCTCTAGAAATATCTATCGGCTGGAGCGTAGCTCCTTTATACCCGACGCTTATACCAAAATGTTCTTCTTCTAAAAGTTCTTCTTCTGAAAATGTCTCGACAGATCGTAGTTTTTTCAAGTAGTTAGAAGATATTGATGGAAGGGATATATAAAAAGAAAATCGGAGATATGTGATGTAATGTTATCGGTGAATTATCTCCAAAAATGGATCGTGTTGTGTTTTAGTACTATCTATTGGTCCATATCTGTCGGTTGAAGCATAGCTCCTTTATACCGGACGCTTATACCAAAATATTCCTCTAAAAGTTCTTACTGAAAACGACTCGGCAGATCTTGATGTTTTTCAAGTAGTTAGAGGATATTGATGGAAAGGATAAATAAGAAAATCAGATATGTGATGTTGTCGGTGAATGATCTCCAAAAATGCATTGTCTAATGCTATAGTCCATCACTTTAAGAGTCGGCAGGTCAAGTTCCTTCTCCCTTTCCTAGTGTAGGGAGGAGAACGCATGATCATGAGCCAATGACTCTAAAGTAATGGACTATAACCATTGCCCCGTTATGTTTTCCGTGCACCAAGCATCAAAGACATTGGTTTCAACGTCTTATTAGTTTCAACATCAACAAGAACTCGAACCTATTCCCCGAATAAAATATTTTGAGTAATTACTTATTGATTCATATTTTCCTATCAATTTTCCTACAATGCCAATAAAAGACTTGAGTAAAAGAATACAGTGTATCAACAATTTTAAGGCTTGCTCATCAACGCAATTTAATGTTTGATCTATCTTGTGTAGGGCCATTCCATTCCATATATATAGAAATTGATAAATGTATTGTGAATCTATTAAGATCAACGTCGTAAGACAACAATACACGTAACATCTTTCCCATGTGCTTTCTGAAGTGGGCTTTCCCATGGGAAAGCCATCGTAATACTGGCAAACACACAAAGGGAATATCACTTGAAGTTTCTACGTGATAATGCAGCTTTTCACTCGCTGCTTCCCCATGGAAAAGTCCAAGTCAGAAAACATATGGGGAAGATGTTACATATCATTCAGCCCTGAAACTAGTGGTTGTTATTACTCAAACTACTACTAATATCAGTCACTCAATATATATATATATTATTACTTCAATTCAAAATTAAAAAGAACCTCATGTCTGAAAGTGTAGTTTATGTTCACGCTTCGCAACAAATTGCGAGTAAAGTTTTGTGTAGTAAACTTTAATTGTGCCTCTGGTATTCCCAACACTTCCTTCATGCACTGCTCATTACAGATTTGTGTTTCTTATTGTCATAACTGCGCTATCTGACCCTTAAATGCCTGCAAATATGACATATTTAAAACTACAATATATAATTGCACAAAAGCTAATTCCAAACTCGGATCTTGCTAAAACATAAATAGATTTTTGTATAATTTCCACTTGATTCGTTTCGTTATTACTCTAATAATTTCCAAAGCGAATTCAAATCCTGATCATGGCACCAATAAAGATGAAGATGTCCATAAACTAGACAATAGTAACATGTATGCTAATTTCGTTTTGTGAAATTTTAGCGTTTCAGAGAAAAGTTCAATATTTCAAGCCCGAGGATGTTAACATATTATTCATTCTTATACATGATTTATTTCGTCTTGAAAAATTTACATGCATATAAAATATTTGTTCGATTAATATTTTCCAATGTACTTTTATCATTTTTTTGTAAAATAGGTTTGAAAACATGAATATCGGTTTTCATTGGATATCCAAAGTTAAGCAGCATTGCATGCGGTTACTCTGTTAGTATTTATAACAGATGGCTGATCACCTGAGAACCTCGTTCCATGCAACTAAGTGGCTTGAGAACTTGCTTCCGAGGTCGGAATTGCTATTAGTCAAAACGCGCTATCAGTCAAATTTTCGGAAAACAAGATAAATTTTACACCTAATTCCATTTTTGAATTGGACTTTTTTGAAAGTTTCTTTATTGTTTCTCAATTAAAATCTCTTGCTGACAATCGTTGTCCCTTCTTCCTTTTTGCTTAGAATTCTCTGATCAAATTTTTCCTTCCGATTTGCTTTCTTCATTTTTTTAATTATTTGTCTTTATTTTTTTTTCAGATATTGGTTATTTTCCCGTACTTTTATTTCATGAAGTTGGCTCCTACAGCCTCCGAAACCAGTTGGTTTCTTCGTATTCGTTTTTTATTTTTACTTTCTCTACAATGCAAATTAATGTATAGGGAAAGTATCTGAATCGTGTTGAAAATTGGAACTCGAGTTTTCGACGGATCTACACGTTTTGCGACCTCTAGAACACGATGAAACTATTTTTAACGTGGCATCTGTGTGTGTGTGTGTGTGTGTGTGTGTGTGTGTGTGTGTGTGCGTATATGTGTGTGCTTGTATGTGTGTGTATGTGTGTATGCGAGTGTATGTGTGTGTGCGCGTGTATGTGTGTATGCGAGTGTATGTGTGTGTATGTGTGTATGCGCGTGTATGTGTGTGTGCGTGTATATGTATGTGTGAATGTATGTGTATGTATGTATGTGTGTATGTGCGTGTGTATGTATGTATGTGTATGTATGTGTATGTGCGCGTGTATGTGTTGAAGACTCAGACGCGTATGTGTGTGCGTGTATGTGTATATGTGCGTGTGTATGTGTGTATGTATGTGTATGTATGTATATTGGTGTGTGTCTGTGTGTGTGCGTGTATGTATGTGTATATGTATGTGTTTGTATGTGCGTGAGTGTGCGTATATGTGTGTGTGCGTGTATGTATATCTGTGTTCATGTATGTGCGTATGTATGTATGTGCGCATGTATGTGTGTGTGCATGTGTGTGTGTATGTGTATATTAGGAATCGCTCACATTTTTATATACCCTCTGATGGCACGCTTATCAGGTATGTCTTTGACAAACTTTATGGGATTCAGGTTCATTTACGGGATGACTAGAGAAATACTCCTCCTTAACAACAAGAAGTGCATTGTATGGTAGTTACACTGATGGCTCCAAGCTATGTTTTAGCACTGGTGCTAGCGTATGTTGTCCAGATGATGGTATAAAACTGTTTTGCCCACATGGCAGTTACACTACTGTCTTTCAGGCTGAGGTCTTTGCTAATCTAATGTATTTCAGAATCTGCTCTGATAGAAACTACAGGAGTAACCCCACATGTTCTCTGACAGCCAGGCTGTTCTTATGGCTCTGGAAAAGTCTACTATTACCTCTTCCTTTGTCTAGGAGTTCTATACTGCACTTTGTAATATTACCAGCAACACAAGGGCAATAATAAATATTACCAGCAACAATAAATATTACCAGCAACAAGGCACTCTTTACTGAGTGCCTGGACGTTTATGCCTTTCGGGAAATGAAATGGCTGATGAGTTGGCTAGTAGAGGTTCGAGTATATATATCTCTTGTTGATCCAGAGCCAGCTTTGGGTGTCTCTGGTGAGTTGACAAGAAGAACTTTTTACGGCAACTTCAGGAACCTGCAGTGCAAGAACTGGCGCCTCAGCAAGGGCCAAAGGCAGGCGAAAAAATTGAACTGTGAGTGCCCGAGTATGCGTCATAGGGAGCTATTCAAGCTCAATAGAATTGGCATTAGAAGGGCTGTTGGGCTCTTCACTGGGCACTGCACCCTTAAAAGACACCTAAGCATCATGGGTGCCACTAAGGACCCGATCTGTAGAGGTTGTAAGTATAGCGAAGAAACTGCCTCACACATACCCTATGCCTTCCCGGTCGTCCTTCTGGTTGCTCGAGTCCTTGGATGAGTCGGACGGCTTGGGTCTTCAACACATACCTTATGAGTGTGAGGCGTTTTCTGCTTATAGGTTCGAGCACTTGGGTCGACATGTGATCGAGCCCTTTGAGTTGCATATTATTCCTGTCAAGTGCCTGCTGATCTTTGCCTCGGTTACGGGTCTCTTCTCCTAGGGACTGTTTCAACTTTTGGGGACAGTACAATGGACCTCTGGTTACTGTGCTATGCTCCCTCTGCGCCACTCACCACTCATAAGTCATGTGTGTGTATGTATGTGCGTGTATATATGTGTGTGTGTATGTATGTGTGCGTATATGTATGTGTGTGTGATTGTGTGTGTGTGCTTGTGCAATGTATGTATCTATTCTAATTAAAAATCTAATGGACCACATTTCATAAAATTTTATATAAGTCACTTGTGGGTTACCCTGCTGCTGATTACATTTTGGTACGATTTGGGAAAAAATAACTTTCCTTTTGTTTTTCGAAACAGCCCTCAAAAAGTGTTAAAATCTAAAATAAAAGACTACGTATGCTCAAATGATCAATTAAATGCTTGTTTTACACTTAATTTTTGACGTTGAGGTGAAAAAATAGCTACCCCATTACTCTAAGGCTATTCATTCTCGAGATATTTTAGTGTTTTTTTTTTTCATATGTTTACTACGTTGTCATTAAAATACGCCCAGTGACCAAATGAAAGCGAAAATTGAATTAAAAGTGCAAATTCAGTGTCATTTCAAACAATTATGCGTGTTATTTTGTGCCATTAAACTCAATTTAATGAATTATTAAAGAAATAAAAGAAAAATAATTTAGGTTTATAAGGAAAGTCATGTGATCCCCACATCAAATTTTCATACCTATTTTTCTAATTGTTCTACCGTCATTTTCAATTATATTCTACTTATTTTTCCTGTTCTTATTATATCCTGTTCTCATCAATTATATTCTACTTATTTTTTCTTACATAACTGGTTAAAACATTTTGTGTTCTTTTCTTCCGTTACCGTTTCAGTAGGTTTATTCAGTTCTCAGTTGTCTCTATTGTGATGATTCTGATATCCGTTCTCTTACCGTCTTGTTTTCCTATCGTTCAGTCTTTATTTTCTGCTATTTTCCTTCCCTCTGTGATTCGAAACATTCATTGGTAGTATCCCAACTCCCGCTTCCTTTGTTTTTACATTCTCCAATATTCCCTCGCGACGATAACAACTTTTCTTCCGCGTGTGCTATTCCACTTCTTGTTTATCCTGAACTACAATATAACCCTGACGCCCGTTTTAAAAAAATAAATTATTTTTAATTTTATCTAAGCCTTTGGAAGAAAAAAAAACTATGAACTTGAGATTAGTAAGAGAGACACATTGAAAATAATTTGAAAGGAGAAAATATTTACTTTTATTGTTTTCGACAAAGCTATCACTCTGATGTGAAAAGATTTAAGAGAACAATAATTTACATTTGAAACATTTCTTTGAAGAAAAGAAAAAATACCCAACTGTGTTCAAGCAAAAATTTTATTAGATAAGAAGAACGCTCTGGTTTTTAATATGAACACTTAATTCAAGCAGCAGTGAACGTGGAAAGTGAATGGGTGATCGGGAAAATTGAGTGTTTACGTAGAGGGTTATGAAAATGCTGATGGTCTGGGTTAGTATCTAAATTGAAATGTCTATATTTTGTAGCAGCGTTACCCAGAGATAGATATATAAACACACAGATAAATCAAGGTGTTTATATTATTAATAAAAAGGCTGTTCTTCGCATTCGAAATCTATTTACATGTCAAATTCAGATTAAATTATTAAATGATGTACATTTTCGCATTTCTGTATTTGCATGAAGTTTTCTGCAACTGCTGGCTATTAGTGTTGGGCATTTCGATATTGCTACATGGATGTATTAATACAGCTGTTAGATAAATAAATTTGACCCTCTGAAGCAGTTCTAAAAAACTAAAGACGTTTGCGAATCATTGCTATAGACAAACAAAATAAGCAAACATAGTTTTCTCAACGAGAAAGATGAACACAAATATTACATTCTGAATTCAATATAATTTTATTTTAATATACATTATAATTTTATGACGACGATTTTATTGGACTACGACATTCAATAACGCACATTTCAAGATATTCCGATAAGTATGGGGATGCAAAGACAACACAGATGTGCAAATGCAGAAAGAATTCACATTTGGGACATCGTTTACTTTTCGGCGTCTATTACTTGGATCTGCGCCAGTTCGCTGGCTTCCCCGTGGGACTCGTTTTCATTACATCTAGCTTATATCTTAGCTTTGTATTATATGAGAGGAAAAACACCGGGAGTTTAAAGAAAGCGAAAATTTAATTTAAAACACTTTTGAAAAATTTTCGTAATTTATTTAGAGAAAAATAATTCCGAATGTTAATATAACGCGTATATTTGCATTAGTTTTATTAATTCGAATTCTCATGAAATTCCTTATAACTTTCAATGTAAACTGAAATTGCAATCACTGCAAACTGAAATTGCAATCACTGTAAACTGAAATTGTAATCACTACAAACTGAAATTGTAATCACTGTAAACTGAAATCATAACCACTGTGAACTGAAATTGTAATTAATGTAAACTGAAATTGTAATCACTGCAATCTGAAACTATAAGCACTGCAAACCGAAATTGTAGTCACTGCAAACTGAAACTATAATCACTGTCAGCTGAAATTGTAATCACTGCAAACTGAAGCTGTAATCACTGAAAACTGAAATTGTAATCACTGCAAACTAAAATTGTAATCACTGTATACTGCAATTATAACCACTGTGAACTGAAATTGTAATCACTATAAACTGAAATTGTAATCACTATAAACTGAAATTGTAATCACTGTAAACTGAAATTGTAATCACTGCAAACTGAAACTATAAGCACTGCAAAACGAAATTATAATCACTGCAAACTGAAACTATAATTACTGCCAACTGAAACTGTAATCACTACAAACTGAAATTGTAATCACTGCAAACCAAAATTGCAATCACTGTAAACTAAACTGTATAAATACTGAATAAGTAGTGTATGGATAGCAAGTTTAGTTCAATGAATTTGCAAATTTAGTCGAAATATACGTATCATTTAAAGATATTCCATTTGACGGTTTACCAAATGAAACTTCCCTCTTGTACATTGGGGAAGGCTTGATTCCCTTTATCATCAAACATCATGTTAAAAATATCTAATGTGGCCAATAAATGACTTTCTCTACATAATGCAAGCTCTATCCCATGGTTATTTCGCATTGAAAGCAGTAAAGTTCCACAGCACAATGCTTCAATAGTTGAAAAGTATACTAACTCTGGGCGAGTTTCTGGATGACAACATGTAAAATTATTTTAAAGTTTACCAAGTTAACTTATATTTCGCGCCAATCTAACTTGGCAACTTGAACTATTTCTAACATCTGCTAGCAATATACTCCATTATATTAAAATATGTAAATTATTAAGTCAACAATTTGTCGTAATTTTCGCAATCTCATCGTCGTTTTCACCAATTTGGCGTCAATTAGGCATTATTGTAAAAAGGCGCATGTTGGCGATATATCGTCAATGTTGTGACGGGGTCGAAATATCGAATTTGCGGAAAAGCACGTTTTAAGTATCTCTGAACTCGAACATTTTGAGGTGATGTCACTGCGTGTGTGTGCATGTGTGGGTGTATGTATATACACACACATAAATATATGTATATATATAGTGTGTGTGTTAGTGAGTCTGTGAATGCGATATCTCACAGACGAATTAAGCGTTTTGATTGAAATTGGGTATATATATTACAATAGGTAAATACTGGAAGTAGAACGATCCTTAAAAGTCAGAATCCTTAATAATGTTACGTAAATTATTATTGCTTATGCAATTTTTCATTAGAAAACGAATGATACAAGCTTTAGAAGGCTAGCATGAATCGTTCTCAACATGTTGAACGTGTTTCTAATAAATTTGTCAAAAGTATTACATAATATTAAAAAAAGTAATAACTATCGTAAAATAAATAGGTTCCATTTCTATACAATATTATGCGGCAAATTTGTTAACGTCATTCTTGTGAATTTAGTTCGTTCCATTTACGAGAGAAGAGAGTTGTGTAATAGTTTTGTATTTTTACGACAATAATTCGTCAATAGTCATTTATATATAAGAAAACTCTTCTCTTCATCTAGTTTTAACGCTTGTCGATAAATTTGGCGAACTTGGTGACTCATATGGCGAAATATAACCAACATGGTGATATAAAATCCCCAAATTAATGAAATTATAATCAGAATTGCTAAAATGTCACTAAATTAACGGAAATGACGCCAAATGGGTAAATTAATTATTAAAATATGTCAATATATGGCTTTTATTGCTTATTGAGGATGTTATTAATATTGATAATTGTCAATTGCTGCCGAAATATATGTTAATTGGGTACATTGGTTTTACATGCTGTCCCTAAAAGCGCTAAATGTACAGTTCAATATAAAAAAACTTGCGTCTTTCACTGTCAAAGAAATAAATTAATTGTACTATATAGGGAAAGTTATGTGCTGCCCAAACCAGAATTTTATATTTTGAATACTTTTTATTTTCTAAATAATAAAATGTTTTTGCCTTACCAAGTTTTCGCTTCACTTTGCTTATTTTCATTGGAAATATTTTCTAAACTATAAAATATAAATGTAAACAGTAAACGGCAAACTGTTTAGTAGGAAATTCAGTTTCAGTTTTGTATTTGCCCTATATAAATATATCTAAATGCTGTCACATAAATGGAAACTAGGTTAGCATAATATATATCCGGGGGGGGTCGCTCCTCCACTTCCGGATGTATACTTGAAACACTGAATACAGTGCATCAATTATTTGGATCGAAAACAGATATACTTTATTTAAATGTATTTGATAGAATTCAAATTCGTTTTATACAAGTAACTTAGCATAATAAGCTTAACTTTGACTTAGAAAACCCGAAACGAAATGGTACCATGTTAGGCCTAAGCAAACAGAAATAAATTCAAAGACTCAAACTCACTTTTTATTGAATCTCCATGCATTCCTGTACGAAAAATAATTATGATGAAAATCATCTTGTCGTTGTTGTGACAAAGGAAAATTTTCAAATTCTTAACCTGTATCCCATGCATGTTTTTCTCTGCATAAAATTGCATATATAATAGGCAAAGTTCGTAGAATTTAAAACAGATGAATTAAAATATACATCGTTGAATTTCTGACAAAAGCATTCATAGAACCCAGCAAAAAGGAAAGTTCTTGATGCTATCGCTCTCCCAATACAGATAACGACATCCCTGGACCGGTTTCGAACACAATAAGCACTTAATGAGGCTATGGATGCTGTTATCTGCAATAGCAGAGCGATTAGAACTTTAGGCTCATAATAATATTGAGGCATTACGTCTAAAATATAAAATTTAAGAAATAAAACACTTTAAAATAAAAACCTTTAGTTGATCATACGAAAGGCATTAAGCACGTTAAAAGCTTTTGAGCTTTCGGATGTGAAACTTTTGTGCCCAGTCAATAAAACGGGAACAAAATATGTATATCATTAATTGTCAAATTATACAAGGAAGAACTATTGGGATGAAAAAATTATTTATTTTTAACACTTTTCAACTTAGTTGAAAAGTGTTTATGCTTTTGGTCATTCTCTCTGTCTGTCCATTCGCACGATAACTGCCGTAAAAATGACCTTATCAAAATGAAATTTTAGTATGTTGTTCAGACGGTCTGTGGAACATATGGGAATGTAAATGATTAATATCACCCAATTTGTTTTGGATTTAACCCGTGTTGATACAATAAAATACATTAAACCCTACGGGGCCTAATTTTTCAAACGATTTTTAAACAAAGTTAAAATTCACAACTTGCTTCAAAAATTTTAGAAAATATTCAAATTATCCCATAAAATACACAAAAAAAAATTTCAGCAAAATATGTTCGATATTTTTTAACATAAAAATTAAAATAATAATGACACCCATATAATATGAAGAGATCACCTAACCCACTTCAAAATAAAATATGGCATCCATCTCTCTTCCCAGAGTAAAATTCGTGATTTTTAAAGTTCTTTTAAATTTATAGAGTGTTGCATCCGTCCTAAAAGCGCTTTATTTTTGCGTATTTTCTGTACATCTACTGTATTCTGCGCCAACGCAATTACAATATTTTTGTGTTTATATGATCATCAAACGTTGATTATTTCTACTCTTTGATTATTTTAACTCTGGAGTCTGGAATAAAAGTGTAAGAATGATGTATTCATTGCTTTTACATAGAGAGCTAGACGATTTATATTTCGATGGCGTCATTAGAATAAAGTTCATTTTTTTATTAAGTTTTAAGTTTTCAAGTAAAATAAATTATTGTAGTTCTGTTATAATTAAAAAAATATCGCCGCTGAATGTATCAAATTTTAGAGACATTTAAATAAAATTGCATTTCAGATGGAAAGTGTTTCATAATCAATACTTTATGCATGATTGATCTTTCGTGTTGTATTTTACTTCTGCCGTGTCAATTATAAGATTATATCTTTCTCATTCCAATATTTTCCCCTTGTGTTATTTGACAATTAATGATACGCAGATTTTGTTCTCGGTTTCTGACTGTGTATAAAATATCAATCTTTTTCCTTAGTATATGCTTCTGATGAAGAATATTTTACGTTCGACAGTGCTTTTAAGTTGCTTTTAAGGTGTTTTAGAGTCTTTTTCTTATTATGTTTTTTTAATAATTTCATGAAATTTATCCAATATTTTACTTTACTGGTTTAATCGTATATGATACCTATACTCGCTCATTCTGTGGATATTTATTATATCCGCATAATGGGTATGCAGTGGCTATGCGTGATAAAATAATTTGGGCAAACGTAAAACAGAGATCCAGAATTAAGGTGTGAAAAGTTTCATTCTGAATACTTTAAGAAGGTTACAAATGAAAAAAAGCATAATATCAGAATTACAGTAAAAATTGGAAATTACATTTTGCCATTTTGCTATTACATTGGAACCCACCTGTTTGTCATTCACCTGATTTTCAAATTTAACACATCATTCTGTACATAGATGACAACACAATATAATTAAAGTATTATTCTTTTCTACTAAAATCCATATTAACCATTTCAAGAATTTGACTATATTCTAGCTATCATTCTGTGCAGGGAAATATTATAAAATTAAATAATTTTGGATAAGTATTTTTATTCCTTGTCATTAACCTATCTTTAATTATTCTCAGAATAAAAAAGTATATAATTTTTTTAACATATATGTGTGCCTAGTTAGTGTAGCAAACTGAATATTAAGTTAAGATTAAATGTAAATAAAACTCATATAATCAGAAAATAAAAATCACATGATTTTTTATTCCCCTGTCGTCATTCACCTGTCTTCTTGGTAGACAAGGGAATTACATTTAAACTAGATTTTATTTTTAGAAGATAAAACAAGTAAGAAGTTAGTTCTAAATATAGAATTGCAATTAAAGCAAAATTAATTTTTGAATTTTCTAATGATTATACAAGTATATATAATTAACAAAGCAGTTGCCTATATAAAGTATCATTCCCCTGTCATGCTGTCATTTACTTGTCTCGAAGATAAAAATTTGCATTTTCTGTTTAATTTCCCCAAAATGATAGCTGCTACTGTTTTAGTTAGTTTAAACCACCCATGTTAAAGTAGACAACAGATTGAAAAATAGGAAAAAAATATTGTAACAAGAAAGATGAAAAGGCCAGTTTAGAGCAAACGACCCACATATAATACACGAAAAACTATATTTTAACTAGCTATATATAAATCGAAGAATACAAGTAAGAAAATAAATATACCACGCACCAAGCTTTACTTTTCACTTCTTAAAAGTCTAATGTCTGATTCATGCACAAAAATTCCAAACGTGTCAAAAATATCAAAACTCCTCAAATTTAGCGATTCTCTAAATCAAATTTGCTGTTAACTTTTAAAATGGCTTTTCAGAATCCTCAGACAATAAGCTATATCTTTGCGGTAACAAAACAATTAAGAAAAGCAGAGAAATCTCTGAACTTGGATACATCTACTCAGGCTTATGTGAGTGCGCATTTACTTTTCCAATGCAATCCGCTTACTGATTTTCCACTGCACCGTCTCCTGACGTTCAAAGACATGTCTTGTCTCCCTGAACAAAACGCCAACGCTTTTGAGGGTTAGGCGCAAGTCGGAGAAAAAACATGTCTACGTTCTACTTTCGTTTATTTTCACAGATATAAAAATTACTTGGTTTTAAATTATTGGGGTACAAACTTGTTTAACCTGACGCTTCGCCACTTGTATGTGCAAAAGATAAAATTCAAGACATTGATATAACGTTTGGCTCACGCAATTCGTAATTAAATTCTATTTTGCCCAAAATACAGTTTAGACTTCATTTAAAAACACTGATTTCAAGCACTAATCATCATCATCCTTGGCTATACAGTCCAATATGAACCAAAGTATTATAAAAAAGCTTGGTGTCACAGCCGGGGCTCGAATCGTAAATCTTCGTGCTGGTCAGCCATATTAATCGTTTTAGGTGCCATCGCTTTCCCAATTGAGCTACCGGGTCAGAATTGCAAGCTACCATCATCAAAGGGAACTCTTCCTTTGATAATAAAAGATTGACTCCTCCTCCCGCTCAGATTGTCGCGCAACTTGATAATCTGACTAACCACCTCTTGATATTTTTACCTCAGATTAACCTCTTAGCACTACTATTTTACCTAGGGTAGTGTCCTGTGTGATCGTAGGCCTCCCGTTTTAAAATCGGCGCCCAATATGCCAGAGTCCACTGAATCTATACTAATTAACAAAGTGTACAAAGATGCATTAATTAACAAAGTGTACAAAGATTCGTTTGAGACATACTCGACGGCGCTACGAGTAATTATCAGATTTAGAGAGAGAGAGAGATCGCTTCATAGGCCTATGGGAAACTGGTTAGTCCAACAGACATATCAGTTGCGATCTTGGTAGGAGCGATATGGTAATTGCTCGGTGTTGGTAACAGTGGCTCAGATAAGTGACATGCAACCGTCACAGAGGCTCAGGACGCCCTAAACAGATAACTGCTCCAGGGGATCGTGCAGTTAAGCGAGAAGCCAAGCCAACACCACGCCAACACCATTGCTAACAACCATTCGAAGTCATTTGCCACCCTCCATGCATGCTGTATCCAGGTATACTATTCAGAGACGACTGGCAGAATGTGAGGTTAGGTGTCAACGCCCATTAAGAAACCTACCACTGACCCCTCAACATAGACGGAGCCGTCTGGATTGGTGCTGAGCTCGGTCAACCTGAACAGTGTCCGATTGGATCGCTTCTCTCTCAGTGCTGATGACCACCGCATAAGTATGTGGAAGAAAACTGGCAAGCGCTTCGATCTCGCATTTGTTGTCGAGATGGCATACGGCCATCACACGTGGTGTAACAGACTGGGGAACCATCTCTTAGAATAGCCGATCTCCTCTAGTTATGCTGATGGTTTGCTTGTGCGTCGACGATATTCTGCAGCCGATTGTTTTGCCTATGCTGTCAAGCCTCCCAGGTTCCATTTACCAACAAGACAACGCTCGACTACATACTGCACGATTTTCTCAACAATGTGTTCGATGATTTAATATCCTCCCATGGCTATTTAGGTCCCCAGACCTATCTCCAATAGAACACATCTGAGACATAATGGAACGTCAATTACAGCCTTCGCATAATACCACTGAATTAGCTGATCATGTGCAACTTTTGTGGCCGAATCTTCCGCAGAGGGACATAAGCAACTTAATTGACTCTATGCAGCACCAAATATCGGCTTGTACAGCTGCCAAGGGAGGATTTTCCGCTTACTAAAATATCGTCTTCTTGTTGCCACCATATTTTAATAAAACATTTAATTTTCTCCACAATATCTAATCATTTGCATATCTCCTCAAACGATATATACACGTGGAGTTTCGCAATTGTAGCTTAATTTCTTATGTGTGCATATATTTCTTGCAACATAGTATGTGTAAACTGTATATATAGTTATTTATTCGAAAATGTCTTGAAAATTTACTTTATGGAGAAATGTTTTTGTAGATTGGCTACAAACTTTTTCGGTAGTTTTTGACTTAATGTTCAGCGTGTGCATGACCTTATGCATGTCACGAACGATACCAAAACTATGACTATGATAGTCACGAAGCCATATGAACGTCAATGTGTATCACGTTGGAATTTATGCTCCGAAAAAAAGTTCACATATCCGAAGAAAAATGTTTAACTCATGATTTAAACAAGATATAACAAAAGTTTGTAATGTCATCGATTCGTGAAATGATGCCGTTATGACTTATAATATACACTGGTCACAAAAAGCAATGTATTACAATATACTTTATTATCTGTACCATAAAGTATATCTGATAATAAGGTACATTGGAAAAAACATCTGCAAACATTACCTAAGGCTAAAAAATCTGATATGGGCAGCACATGACTTTCCCTGCAGACTCATATTCACGTTCTCTTTATTCATTCAATAAATCATTATATTGAGTTTAATTACATAAAATAACACCCATAATTATTTTAAATTGCAGTGAATTTCTACTTTTAATTCGTTCTCATTTGGTAACTGGACTTATTTTCAAAGGTGGCGTAGCGAAACTGTGAAAAAACTAAAATATCTTGAGAACGATTAGTCCTAGTGCAATGGGTCGGTCTTATTCTTTCCCTCGTTAAAAATTACGTATAAAACAAGCATTTAATGGATATATTTGAGGATATGTAGTTTTTAATTTTAGTTTGTGCCTTTTTTACGGGCTATTTCGCAAAAAAAGGTAGGTTACTTTTCTCTAAATCGTACCAAAATCTAATCAGAACCAGAGTCACACACAAGTGACTTATCTACAAAATTTTATGGCATTTGGTCTATTAGTTTTCAAGTCAGAGTGGATACATACATTGCACAGACAGACACACACACACACAGACGTCACGCTAAAAAAGGTTTTTTCGTGTTCTCGGGGTCCCAAAACGTGTAGATCTGTCGAAAATTCGAGTTGCGATTTTCGGCATGATTCCAATACTTTCCCAATACATTACCATGTATTTCAGGAAAAGTAACAATGACTGTAATACATATTTTAAAAGATGCTCAGGAGACTCATTAAAAGAAGTAAATATTGTTTCGAGACAGTCAACAACTTAAGAAATTGGTTTTCCTTTAAATATACTGAATATTTTTCAAACTTTTAACGCTGCGTTTTAAACAGTCTGAATATCATGTACTCTTCTTTCAATAGATTAAATTTGCATACATCTGTAACACAGATCATTTTAGCCAATTGAATTATGTCATCACATTTGTAATGCGTTACTTTGTCTTTGAAATTCCTTTAATACGCTTCTCTTTTTTGAAGACGTGTATTATAGTCTATATAAATTTATTCATGGATGAATTTTCACACCATCTATATATAAAGATCAGTATTCTGAAGTTCTATGTTTGACCTCAGATACCGAAAACGAAGTCAAGTACTTATTCTTAACTTATTTAAAACAATGGAAAATTCTGTAGCTTTCCCATGCATATGACATCACATACTAACAAACATACTGAAATACTACACAAGTCAAGACATTGGACTCATTTTTAATTTATTTATAGGAGTGAGTATTGTAATACCTCCTTTTTTTGTTGCAGCTGCACATGAGTGATTGAGTGTTGTCTTTTATTATAGTAAGATATCCCATGAATAAACACGATTTTTAAATTACGGACAGAATGTCCGCGGGCCTTACTGATCTATATAATCTGTGAAGGTATTTTATTTATTAATCTACATAATCTGATAAAATCTATATAATCTATCTGATATAATCTACCTGATATAATCTATTGAAAGCTAAATAATAATCTTTCTAATATAATCTAAATAATCTGTCATATAATCTATATAATCTATCTGATATAATCTATATAATCTGATGAAATCTATATAATCTATCTAATATAATCTATGTAACCTGATGAAATCTATATAATCTATCTCATATAATATATATAATCTGATGAAATCTATATAATCTATCTGATATAATCTCTATAATCTATCTGATATAATCTATATAATCTGATAAAATCTATATAATCTGATGAAATCTATATAATCTATCTGATATAATCTAAATAATCTATCTGATATAATCTATATAATCTATCTGATATAATCCATATAATCTATCTGATATAATCTATACAATCTGATGAAATATATATAGTCTTATGAAATCTATATAATCTATCTGATATAATCTATATAATCTGATGAAATATATATAATCTATCTGATATAATCTATATAATCCACCTGATATAATCTGATGAAATCTGAATAATCTATTTGATATAATCTATATAATCTATCTGATATAATCTAAATAATCTATTTGATATAATTTATATAATCTATCTGATATAAGATATATAATTTATCTAATATAATCTATACAATCTGATGAAATCTATATAATGCGATAAAATCTATATAATCTGATGAAATTTATATAATCTATCTGATA
Organism: Amaurobius ferox; assembly: GCA_951213105.1. Classification (NCBI taxonomy): domain Eukaryota; kingdom Metazoa; phylum Arthropoda; class Arachnida; order Araneae; family Amaurobiidae; genus Amaurobius; species Amaurobius ferox. The sequence goes on from OX578144.1 coordinate 132,130,650, forward strand.
TAATCTATATAATCTGACCCAGGCGATGTATGTTAATTCGTTCCAGTTTATTAATATTTGCATGAGAAATAATTTCGGCATTTTGACGCCGACCACATTTATTTCTACTCAATAACAAAGAAAAAAAATAACGGTGTCCGGATTCGAAATTGAATGTTATTCATATATAACGGATCCTTTAATTAAATTTGATAATAATTCCATTCTATTTCTTTTCTTAACATTTAAAATATGAAAAATGGAAGCTGAACGTCAGAACAACAACAACGTAAACAAGAGAGAAGAGAATTCTGACACGTCTTAAGCCAATCATGTGGTTTCTACAAAGATCAAATACTAAATCTGGAAATAACAAAGTGAGAAACTTGTGTACATGCAGTATTCTAAAAGATTGTTTCGCACATTATATATAAAGGTACTTCAGAGAGACAACAATCTTAATTGGGAATGTTACGAAGTATATTTATAAATAAAACAATTATGTCGTTAGCAGCACAAGACTTTCCTTATATGATGCAATGAGTTTACTTTTTTCACAGTGAAAAATTGATGCATAAGATTCACGGCACAGCGTTTTTAACATTGAATTGTTCATTTGGCGTTTTTCCGGATAACAACATGTAAAACTGTTTCAAAGTACCCAATTAACTTATATTTCACGCAGCTTTAATTTGACAATTATCAATATTGATAGCATCCATTACAAGTATAATTAATTTGCCAATTTGGCGTCATATTCGCTAACTTGGCGTTGTTTTTGCAATTTTGATGAAATTTTCGTCAATCTGGGACGAAATATTGCCAAGTAGGCCATATTTCGCTAGATTGTTCGATCAGTTCACCAAATGTATTGCCAAGCGTTACACACAAATGTAAAGAAGAGCATTTCTAGATGGTATGTCCGTTGTACAACGGAATTCAAAATTTGCACAGTATTGCCTCCCTTTAACGTCATTATTTTCCATTTCGTGACATTTTCAACAATTAAAAACAACAATAATAATAATAAAACAATAAAATATAATTTCAATAATTATTTGGCAATATTTAAAAATACGCCATGTTAGCGATATTCCGCTAAATTCGTTGTAAAATTTTTTGCCAAGCTTTACAGATAGACAGGCTGATAAATGGGTTATTCTTATATTAATTTCTTATATTCTTTCCAAGATATGTCAGCAATTAGTCGTCATTTTCATTTATTTAGAGCTATTTTTATCAAATTGCGACAATTTATTCAATTTGGCGACATATTCGTCAATTTTGCAACATTAAAAATCTCGCCAAGTTGGCAATTATTCGCCAAGTTTGTCGCACAAAATTCGTCAAGCGTTACAGACAGAGAAATAGGTTATTCTTATAGTAGATTCTCGTATTCTTTCCAAGATATTGAATTTGCATCAATTAGTCGTCATTTTTATTGATTTGGGGTTATTTCTATTAATTTAACGACATTTTCATTCAGTTTGAAATTTGAAAAAAGGCGCCAAGTTGCCAATATTCCAAATTAGTCTCCAAAATTTCTCCAAACGTCACGGATAGCGGAAAAATAAGATATTTTTATAGCAGATAAATAACTATTAGCAAATTGTAAAACGTCAAGATACAAAGCTATTACCCAAAGTATCTTCTCTCTTGAAAGGAACGAGCTAGATCCACGAGCATGATGTTAACAAGTTTATCGCAAAATATTACATATGAAAAGGGAACATATTTCACAATAGTTAATACTTTTTATAATTTTATGTGATTATTTGATACATTTAATTAAAAAATGGGCAATATCTCGAAAACAATTTGTGCTAGCTCTCTAAAGTTCCTGTTAATCGTTTTTAATGAAAAATTACATGTACATCCTGTAAATCGTTTTTAATGAAATGATAATTTACTTAACATTATTGAAAGTGTAGATTTTTTAATGAATTTTTCAAAATTTCATTCGAAAATTCGGAGGTGTTTTGAACACTTAACTCTGTTTAAAATGAATTAACTTATAATATTCCCTGACTGTAATGTTTGTACCAAATTTCGTTCGAATCGCTCCATACATTCATGAGATACTGTCTAAACAAGCACGCGGACACACACACACACCTTTTATCTTACTTAAATGATTTATCCTACTTAAAGAATTTATCCAATTTAAATTAATTATCCTTATTAAAGAGATACATGTATCCTCGATAATGATTGTTTTGCTTCTAAGAGAAATAGTCAGGAAATGCGGATTAGATGGCTCTGTCATTGAGTTTTCCACATCCGCTATCTATTTCTGATCTTGTAAACTATTTATCTTAAATTTATTTGCTTCTAACAGCAATAGTTCAATAAATGCCCAATAGATGGCGCTCGCAGAAAAGTCAAAAGAGATTGCGCCATCTATTTCATGCCTTCCGAACTATTTCTCCTAGAATGATTTGCCTCTAAGAGAAATAGTTTAGAAAACGAGCGAATGATGTCGCAGGAGAAAAGTCAATGGATCTATAGCACCATTTTTTTTCTCATCTCGCGAACTATTACTTTTAACTACAACTGAATCATTTACGCCTTAAAATAAGATAAATTTAATTATTTCAGTTGCAGTTCAAAAAAACTTGTGCAATTCATGGCTATACTCGCATTTTTACTAGTTCCCTACAAATTAAAAAACTCTGATGTGGGTAGCACATGATTTTCCCTGCAGACTCAAATTCTTTTTGTAATTTTTATTTCATTATGCATTAAATTGAGTTTAATTGCAGAAAATAATATGGATAATTTTCTGATATTATATCCAATTCATTTTTTTATTGCATTTTCGTTTCATTTGACAACTTAATTCACTTTAAATTCTTCAAGTCTATAACTTCCAAAATCTACAATATCTCGAGAACGGTTTATCCTACAATCATGGGGTCAGATTTATTCGCTTAGTTGTCAAATTTTACATATAGAACAAGCACTTAATTAATACATTTCATCAATTTTAGTCATTAATTTCAGAGTTTCACTATCTTGCACATGTAGTATTTCATTTTAAATCGAATATATTAGACTTACGGGTCATTTCGCAAAAAAAGAGCAGATTCTTTTTTTTTTAATCGTATCAAATTCTAACCAGCATCAGATTATCCTACGAGTGACTTACTTACACAAGCACTTAATTAATACATTTTATCAATTTTAGTCATTAATTTCTGAGTTTCACTATCTTGCACATGTAGTATTTCATTTTAAATCGAATATATTAGACTTACGGGTCATTTCGCAAAAAAAGGGCAGATTCTTTATTTTTAATCGTATCAAATTCTAACCAGCATCAGAGTATCCTACGAGTCACTTACTTACCAAATTTTGTGTAATTTAATCAATTAAATTGTCAGCTAGAGTGGATACATACAATTTTTTCGGGCATTTTGCAATAAAGGCAGGTTCAGTTATCTCGAATCGTACCAAAATCTAATCAGCAGCAGGGTCGTCCACAAGTGACTTATCTACCGAATTTTATGAAAATTGGTCAATTAGTTGAGTTAGAGTGGATATATACAATTTTTACGAGCAATTTCGTACATAAAGCAGGTTTTCCTTTTTCGAATTGTATCAAAATCTAATCAGCACCAGGGTGACTCACAAGTGACTTATCTACCAAATTTTGTAAAATTTTATCAATTAGTTTTTTCAGTTAGAGTGAATACAGGCAATTTTTGCTAGCCATTTCGCAAAAAATGGCGGGTTGTTCTATCTCGAATCGTACCAAAAACTAATCAGCACCAGGGTCACACACAAGTGACTTACCTACCAAATTTTATGAAATTCGGTTCATTAGTTATTGAGTTAGTGGATACATACATTTCACAGACAGACAGACAGGCAGACGCATAAACGTTACGCTAAAAATAGCTTTTTCGTATTATATAGGTCCCGAAAGGTGTAGATCCGTCAAAAACTCGAATTGCGATTTTCGGCATGATTCCAATACTTTCCCTATGCATTGCCATGTATTTCAGGGGAGGTAAAAATAAATAAAATTTAAAGCTAGATAGAATATTTTAATACAATTTTTTTACATTTTCGTTAGTAGATTTTTGGTAAATTTCGAATTTAGTAGACTTTAGTAAATTTTTCACTTGTCAGTAGAAACGTCTCAAAATTTCTGGTCACACTGTCGCTTCCACCACTCACGTAGAACTAACAAGCGGCAATGAACAAAACACCATGGTTATCGCGGGTGGTAGTAGATGATGATCACTAGAGATATTTTTTTGCTTCTATGATGCAATATGTTATAAGGCATATGTCCATTCGCTGCAATACAGTCTAATGTAAGTTATAAGATTTTTTGAGCCGAGGATATTTATGCACAATTCACCTGCACCTTTTGCAGTAATTGCAATATTTCTGATCCTATTCAACTCGTTGTAACTAAATTTGAATCAAATATAGAATGTTTTGTGTGTGTAAAATACACATCTATTTTTACTTTCCCTATATTTATAAATTAACTAATATTTAAGATTATCAAAGACATTAAGACTATCACTTTTAAGGAAATAAGGTGCATTTTTAATACGTTTTTTTTTCAACAATTTATGGCACTTGGTCCAGTTAGAATCTCTTTCGTGGTTGATACTATAAATAGGCAAAGTTTCAGCCTTCTAGTTTTGGGTTTTGGGGAGCCGCCTGGAAAGGCTTTTCGATTTTGTACCGCATTAATATATAAAAGTGGATATTAAAAATTCACTCTCAAGCTAAATAATTTCTTAAATATGCGTTTTATTTAGATAAAAATTTTCAGACTATAAAACTCAGTCTAGAAAGCATTTGATATAAGTTTCCTTCCTACATCTACCCATGGTAAAGCAGCGATTTAAAAGAACTTTTGTTTTTCTGCATAACCACTAAAATTTCGAAAACGCTTCAACCGAATTACATACTTTTCACTACGTGTAAATATTAATTGAGAGAACAGGTTTATGTAGTAAAATATTTTCAATTTTGTACCGCGTTTAATTATAAAATTACAAATTCGAAATACGTTTGCTAGATAAATAACTTCTGAAATACATAAACTTTTTGTCAAAGCTTTTGTTCCTGCAATGACACCAAATGTAGGAAACGCTATAATACAACTTTTTAACACTTTACAACAAAGTTGAAAAGTGTTTATGACTTTGTTCATTCTGTCTGTCTGTCTGTCTGTCTGTCTGTCTGTCTGTCTGTCTGTCTGTCTGTCCGTTAGCACGATAACTGCCGTAAAAATGAGTTTATCAAAATGAAATTTTAGTATGTTGTTCAGACGGTCTGTAGGACCTATGGGAATATAAATAAATAATATCACCCAATTAGTTTTTTATTGAACCCGGGTTGAAAAAATGAAATACATTGAACCCTATGGGACCTAATTTTTCAAACATTTTTTAAGTAAATTTAAAATTCACGAATTGCTTCGGAATTTTTAGGAAATATTCACATTATCCCATAGAATATATAAAAAAAAATTCAGTAAAATATGTTAAGTAGTTTTTTAATTAAAAAAATTATTTAATATAGGGAAAAAACAAATTCAATTAAATTCTGACTTTGGGATATCTTCCAGAAAGAAAAGAGAGAGATATTATATAATAAATATCTCTCCATTTGTTTAAACGTTTTTCATATGGGAGTGGCTTCATATTTTAAAATAAATTTGGTAGATAACAATTTTTCATTTTTTTAAAATTTTATATAACTCTTCATGATAAATTTAATTGATGGCATTTTAAATGCACTTTCCTATGTCCTAGAGAGTTAAAATTTGGTACACAGCTTAAATTTGTTGAACATTTTATTCGACAAAAATTTGATGGATCTTTAAATATAGATCATACATTTTTTTCGAAATGGCCTGAAAATAATCCCCGTTCACTTCTATAAATCATTGGTGTAATATTGTTAAAAATTCTGATGTGGACAGCACATGTCTTTCTCTGCAGACTCATATTCGTTCTCTTTATTTATTCAATGATACTTTGAGTTTATCTGCACAACATAAGTATTTTAAATGACATTGAATTTACACGTTAAACTTAAATTTGGTTCTCATTTGATAGCTGGACTTATTGTCAAAGGTGGCGTAGCGAAAACGCGAAAAAACTAGAATATCTCAAGAACGGCTAGTCCTAGAGTAATGGGGTTAGTCTTATTCTTTTTGTTGTCAAAAATCACATATAAAATAGGAATTTAATTGATATAATTGAGCACACGTAGTCTTTTATTTTTATATATAACGATTTTTGCTGGCCATTTCGCAAAAATAGCCCGTTCCTTTTTCCCGAATCGTAGTAGAATAACCTACAAATGATTTATATACAAAATTTTGTTAAATTTGGTATATAAATCACTTGTAGGTTATTGAAATATTATACTCCAAATTTTGTTAAATTTGGTTCATTAGTTTTTAGCTAGAGTGGATAAAGGCAATTTCTGCGGCCATTTCGCAAAGAAGGCAGATTCTTTTATTACGAATCGTACTATAATCTAATGAACATCAGGATTTCCCACAAAAAACATACCTACCAAATTGTATGAAATTCGGTCCATTATTTTTTCAATTAGAGTGGATGTAATATCCACACAGACATACAGAAACATACGCAGATACACCCTTACACACACAGACGTCTTCCTAAAAGTAGTTTTTCGTGTTCTAGAAGTCCCAAAACGTGTAGATCCTTTGAAAATTCGAGTTCCGATCTTCGGCACGATACCAATACTTTGAGTACATACACATACACATATATATTATCTGTGTATTATCTGTGTATCTAAATTCCGTGCCTATGCAATTACAATAGTTGTGATTTTAAATGATCCCTAAACTTTTATTATTTCTTCAAGGAAGCCTAATTTTAACATATGCAGAATGCAAATATCTCAAGCGATTGTAAGATGAATTACATAAGAATTGCTGAATTTTTTTCACACAAAATTATTTAGCTCTGGAGTCTGGAATACAAGTTATATGAATGAAATATTCATTGATTTTGCATAAAGAATCAGATGATTTATATTTCGATACAGTTTTAAATATTTAAGTATAATAAATTACTGTAGTACTGTGATAATGTAAAAGATATTACCACTGAATGAATCACATTTTAGAAATTTTTAAATGAAATTACATTTCAGTTGGAAAGTGTTTCATAATCAATGCTTATGCATGATTGATCTTTCTTGTATTACTATGCCTCTATCCACGGGATTACGAGAATTCAAATACCTAATCCTGCATGTCTGTTATGGTCTTTAATAATTCAAAAACCACTCTAATTCTTTCATGTACTTTCATACTGTTTGCTTATTCTTAAATGGGAGCAGGATTATGGCAAAGATTACTTTTAACTTTGTGCCACATTAATACATAACGGTGAAAATACGCTTCAAAGCTAAATATCTCCTATCTCTATATACTCTATCAATTTCAATGAAAATTTATTATTTTATGAGATAGAATTTTAGACACATTCATATTTAAATTTTATCCTTCTGAAATTAGCTTTTTAGCAACAAAATATAAAATATATGTTTTTGCTTCCATAATTGCTTTTAAATCAAAATCCGCTTGTCTCTTTCAGTCTTTAAACTAATTTGTCAAGTTAAATTAAAATGCGGTTTACGGCTAAATCTATTTCATATCTTGTAGAAAGGTAAAAAGTTACGTCAATGTTCGTGTTAATACGACAATTTTTTATGTAAAAATTACATGTCATAAAAATCTACTTTTCAACTAATTCCACTTGATTTTATTTTTTGTTCTAAGCGAGAGAGTATAGATACAGCGTTTTTTGTTTGTTTGCTTTTTTTGTTTCCGAGAATTCTTCGTATGTTCACTCTAATGTAATTTTAATCCTAGTCTTACATAAAAAAATATCGGGCAAAGGTAGGTATTTGCTGCTAGTATAGGCATATTCACTGCTGGTGAAAAGGTAGTCCAGATATGTTAGTGTTGCTTTATATCACAACAAAAATACTTCATATCTCAACAAATTCGTCCTGAAATTTTCGATAAAGACACGTCAACGACTTCCCTAAAATGAAATGATAAATTATGGTCGTGCACATCCACCTGCTACTCATCTGTACCTAAAATTGTGAAAAATAAAAATATACTGACGATGAGCAAATGCTCTAAAGAAACTGACCTGCTTAAGAAACAAACATTTCGTCCTCCTCAGTGGATCTAGGAGAAGGTTAATTTATTGTTGCCAGTAAATTACCCTTCACAATGATGAATATCGACCAAACCGCAAGGCAGAAGACTTCAACGTCGATTTCCCAAAACGAAATTAACAAGCCATATTTTAAGTAGAGATCAATAACGAAGTCCGATAGAATATTTTTACTTCGAATTCTTCAGTGAAGTTAAGGAGCAATGTTTTACAAAAGATTTGAACGGAAATTCCACATTTACGCAATTCGGTTTTTCAACAAGTAAAACTGAATGACAGCTTTTGAACTAATGATAACTTTTGAAATACCCCATTAGCTAATATTTCGAGCAAATCTAACTTGACAGTTATCAATATTGATAGTAGCCTTTGTAATGAGCAATGAAATCTGTATATTGAAATATTTTAAATAATTTAGTAATTTTGTGTGATTTTCGTCAATTTAGCATTATTACTATACTTTTGGCGATATTTTTATCAATTTGGTACCATTAAAATGACGTTAAGTTATTTTTCAGCAAATTAGTTTCAGGGTTTGCCAAACTTACCGTCAAGAATGACAGACTGACTGATGGAAGGACTTTCCTTAGATATAAATAAATGACTATTGGCAAATTGTTAGGCAACAAAATGCAAAACTGTTACACAAATTATCTTCTTTCGTGAATAGAACGAACTAGATCCATAGGAATTATGCGCTCATATTTGCTGCATAATATATCATATGAAAGGTAAACATATTCCGCGATAGTCAATACTTCTTTTTTAATTTTATATAACTTTTTAATACATTTTTTGAAAATCCTACAACGGATAATTGCTCATGCTAGCGTCCTAAAGTTCATATTATTCGTATTCTAATGAAAAATTGCATAAGATATGATTATTTATGTAACAATATTGAAGATTCTGTTTTTTTAATGATTTTTCCAATTTTCATTTGAAAATTACTGAGCCTTCCGATCATTCGATTGCATTTAAAATAAATTTAATTAGGGTTAATCAGGGTCAATAGCGTTAATTAATTTGCCTATTCTAACAATCGTACCAAATTTCGTTTGAAATGTTTCATTCGTAAAATATACCAAAGTCTTACGGGGCACACATACACAGATACATCACCTGAAATCAGGGGTGCTTTGGGGATGCTTTCAGGGATGTTTGAAACGTGTTCTTCTGTAGAAAATTCGAAATTTTAACCCATCTCAATACTTTTTCTATACGTTATACTATGTATGTTGAGAAAATTAAAATTGGAGAACGTACTATCTAAATTATTTTTCGATACTAATACATTTGAGTAACAGCATATAATCTTGAGAAAAAGGATAAACTGGTTTTATAGACTAAAAACAACCTCCTACTTCCATACAGAGTCTGATCAATTTAAAGCAAGTATGCACCTGTACTGCATTTACTGGTCCAGTCGTTTCAACCTGTTTATTCTGAAAACATAGGCTGTTGTGTTTTCTCTTTAAAACCGGTCAATACTTTTTATCAGTTTCTTATGCTGTCATTATCGAAGTATTTTTGTTCAAGACACTAAATTTTAATTTTGTGGTCCTGAAATATATATATTCCTCTACATTAAAAAAAATGCTGCGAATTTTTGACACTACACTGCGAACACTACATTACTTGCGAAAACTGCATTGCTTAATTAAATATTAAATAATAAAATTTGTCATTGCCAGAATGGGTAAAGATTTGATTGATCGAGCCGAATTTCAGCTACTCTGTGATTGGTTGCTGGCAGAAACTTCAAAAAAGTTGCCCAAGGACTAAATTAGAAAAGCATTGAAAGCAATTAAAAGTTTCGATATTTAATTATGGGCTACAATATTAGTTAGTACCCTTGAACTTCAAATTAGCTGCTTCTACAGGGCTGGAATAGTTTACAAACACATTACAAAAATATTTTTTGTACTTTTTTCCTTTCACAAACACAGCATCAACAAGACTACATTAAAAGTGACTTTCATATGTAAATAAACTTTATCGTTGTCAGTTAATCCGGTAGTTAAGTCAGAAGGATCATCCGACAGATAAGAGTTGAAGATATTTCTCCTCCTCCATAATGTTAACTATCAAAATAAATTAACAATGGTTATTAATAATTATTAATTCATGAAATAAAAATGCATGAACGGTTACGAAGTGTTAGTTAGCATAGAGAGCAGTGGTGAACTCCCAAGGGAATGAAAAATAAAATAGATGTTTTCTAAATATATTGAAAGTATTCATTAAAATGTGTTCGCAAAGTCATGTTTTGAACACATATGTTTTCGAAATACTGTTATTCAAAATTTTAAAGTAAAAGTAGGGATGGGTGTTCGCAAAGTCATGTTCTGAACACATATGTTTTCGAAATACTGTTATTCAAAATTCTAAAGTAAAGGTGAGGGGTTTTGATCGTAAAATAGCTGTAACAAAAATGCTGCATGGTTCAGCACATTCATCACCGAAACCTCTTGTCTAACGACCTGTCATATATTTATTCGCAGAATGAGCGGATGAATAATACCACCATACATCATTTTGTCATGTTTCTTCAAGAGCATCAACGAAAGACGACGATGAGGAAATGAACTGAAAAACAGGTGAAGTAGTAGTATCATTTTCGTTAATCGATCTAGGTGAGGGGTAATTTATCAGACGAAAATAATTGCCATAGATCTATTTTACGAAAGAAATTATCCGTAACTGCCACGCCGACATTCGGATTCGGGTTCATCTACACAAAAGGATATCACACAAAAGGCATCAAAACTTTAGAAAGTATTGAAAACCTTCCTGAAGTTTTGATAGTTGCAGTATCCACAGTCATCGATGTCTTTTTAACAATTTACAACATAGTTAAAAAGCGTTAAAAAGCTGTCTGTCTGTCCGTCTGTCTCTTCGCACGAAAGCTGTCGTAAAAATGACTTTATCAAAATGAAATTTTAGGATGTTGTTGAGACGGTCTGAGAGTTATATGGGAATGTAAATAAATAATAACATCCAATTAATTACTTTCCTTATATACATAATGTATAAGGAAAGTATTGTGACGGGGTCGAAAATTCGAAATCGAGTTTTCGACGGGAGAGCACGTTTCAAGCATCCCTGATCACGAATCAAACATTTTTGAAGTGATGTCTGTGTGTGTGTGTGTGTGTGTGTGCGTGTGTGTGTGTGTGTGAAAGTGTGTGTGAGTGTGTCAGTCAGTCTGTGGAGACGATAACTGACGAACGAATGGACCGATTCGAATCAAATTTGGTACAAAAATCACAATCCGTAAACACTGGAAGCCTATTGTTTTTATACGCAATCGAATGTTCAAAACCCCCTAAATTTTTGAATGAAATTTTGAAAAAATCGTTAAAAAATCAAAACCACTAATAAAGTTACGCAAATAGACATTTCTAATGTAATTTTTTATTAGAAAACGATTGACATAAATTTTAGAACGCTAACATGAACCGTTCTCGAGATATTGTACATTTTTCAAAAAAATTATCAAAAAGTCATATAAAATAAAAAAAAAATATTTCCTATTGAGGAACATGTTCCCTTTTCATATGTAATACCATGCGATAAATTGAGTGACATCATTCTCGTGGATCTAGCTCGTTCCATTCATGAAAAAAGATACTTTGAATAATACTTTTGTATTTGAACGCCAATAGTCATTTATCTGCTGTAAGAATAACTTATTTCTTAGTGCATAACGCTTGGCGAGATTTTGGCGACGAATTTGGCGGAATGTCGCCAACTTAGCGACTTTTTTGAAATGTTGCCAAATTAACGAAAATCTCGCCAAATGGATAAATATGACGCTAAATCAATGAAAATGACGACTAATTGTCGAAAATTCAATATCTTGGAAAGAATATTAGTATCTACTATAAGAAAAACCTATTTTTTTTTACTGTAAAAGTAGTAAATTCATTACATTATATAAGGAAAGTCATGTGTTGCCCACATCAGATTTTTTTGGATTGAACCCGGGTTGAAAAAGTGAAATACATTGAACCTATGAGGCCTAATTTTTCGATAATTTTATAAGCAAAGTTGAAATTCGCAAATTTCTTTGAAAATTTTAGAAAATATTCAAATTATTCCAATATATAAAAAAAATTTGAGCAAAATATGTTCGGTAGATTTTTAAATAAATATAAAAATAATAAATACACCCATATATTAAGAGATCACGTGACACGCTTCAAAATAAAATATGACATCCATCTTTTTTTCCCTGTGTCAAAATCGTGATTTTTAAAGTTCTTTTAAATTCATATTGAGTGTTACATCCGTCCTAAAACAGCTTTATTTTTGCGCATTTTCTGTGCATCTATATTTTGCGCCAACGCAATTACAATAATTTTGAGTTTAAATGATCATCAAACTTTAGTTATTTCTGTAACGGAACCTAATTTTAACGTATGCAGAATGTAAACAAATCAAGCTGTGCGATGAGCTGTATAAGAATTGCTGAATTTTTTTAACAAAAAATTATTAACTCTGGAGTCTGGAATATAGGTGATATGGATGAAATATTCATTGATTTTACAGAAGTAGACGATTTTATAGCATTGTCTTTCTCGATGAAGTTTTAAACACGGAGTTAGAAAGTACTTTTCCCTCCATGGTTTTAAGTTTTTAAGTAAAATAAATTATTACAGTACTGTGATAATTTTAAAAATATCACCGCTGAATGTATCGCAGTTTAGAGATGTTTAAATAAAATTGCATTGCAGTTGGAAAGTGTTTCATAATCAATGATTTATGCATGATTGGTATTTTTTGTTTATATAAGTCCTACCTAAAATAGTAGAACCAAAAATACCTGCTTATTTCTTTTACATTCGCGACTCTACAAAGCAAAATACGATATCCTTGCCTTCCTAATGCACTTGACTGCGTCCCATTCTCTTCAGTAATTTCCTTATCTGTAGCCTAGTAAAAGCTCCCATGTATGCTTCTGTAGCGCCATACTGCGAACACAAAATTGAAGAAAAGTAAGTTTATCGAGAATACATAAAATAACACAAATTCCCCCTTTAAAAAAATTCGTAATTTTCCTCCTATTATTTTTACACCCAGAATTTGCATTTCAAATATCTTTACTGACTGGCTGACACAAATACAGACGCACGTAGTCGGGCGTGTTTTAATGTTAATTTTTTTATGTCGCTTATGAATAAATTAAACGCTTTAAATAAATTAAACGGTACATGCCCAATGGTGAGGTCCATGGAGTAGTTTGAAACACCTCACATAAAGTAGATTTACCCGCATCTAAAATACAGTATACTTCCGGTTATCCGAATCCCAGTTATCCGTAAATCGGCTTAACCGAGATATTACTTATTTTTATTTATTTTATTTTGCGTATTAATTTAATTTGCTATATTGCATCTACACTTATTTTTCATATTTTTAATATTGAAAATAGTGTTGAATATGCATGGATGATAATAACTGATTGACGTAAATATGAAAAGTATTAATATATGATACAGTAGTGATTTTAATAAAATATGTGAAATACATAATACGTAGTAAAAAAATAAGCAAAGGTTGCTTACTTTGAACATTGTGTATACACAACCGCTTCATGTCTTTACAGAGTGTATGGTATTCTACTGCTGCTCAATTTAGCACCGCTTTAAAGCTGCCTTGTAGGGCTACTACCTCATCTTGCACTTCAATGTATCAAACTGTTACGTCTAAGAAATTTGCAGCCTCAGTGTGTTGTTGTTGAGACCCAGACCGTCCGACCTACCAGAAAGGTGTAAGGTAACCGTTAGGACGGCCGGGAAGTGCCACCCAATTTAGACCGGAACCCAGTGGGGGAGGCATCCACAGGGACCGCACCCTCCTTCCCCTACCACCAACCTCTCGGAAGGACTTACGGACCCACATGTTTAACGTGATCGTACTCCGCATGAACACGGCGGCAGTTATGGCAGAATGCAAATCCCGCGCACAAACCACCGGGCTACCGCACCTTAAATGTGCCAACAGCACGCGGTGTTCCCAGGTGGTCACCCACCCAAGTACTAACCGCGCCCGATGCTGCTTGACTTCGGTGATCTAACGAGAACCTGTGTTTTTAGCACGGTAGGGCCGTTGGCACAGCAGCCTCAGTGTGTGTAATTCTGGTATGTTCTTTTATTTCATCTGATTCTTCTTTAACAGCAGCATCTCTTTTATCCACTGTAGCATTTATTTCATTCACTGAAGCATCTCTTCTATTCACTGCAGCAACTATTTACGCTTTCGCTAAGTCCTGCTCATCTGTGTATTAGGACAAGCCAGGCCTCAACAGCGGATATCCTAGGAAACCGCTTGAACATGTCCAAGAACACTTTGGTATTAAGAAATGCACTACTGTCCACAGTTCCAGCCAAATCAGATTCCGCAATCTTAAACTCTGGTTCAAAAACCAGCTACTCAATCTCATGCCATAATTTACTTCCCCCCCCCCCCCTCGGTTATCTAAAAATTCCATTGGAACCTCGACTAACCGAAAATCCTTCGTTCCTGTGCTTTTCTAGGGTTCTACTGCACTTTATATCTTACCCACTTCACTTCCGAAACGCGAGGCTAAAGTTGCGTGATGAAGAATAATGAGTGATACATCCACGCATCAAGTTTTAATATCCTCAAATAATAATGACGAAGAATACAATGAGCAAGTATTTTAAAGAAACACATAAAGGAGCTACCATAATTTTCTCTTTACTGAATGGAGGAGAGGGTTGATTTATTACGCACAGTAAATTAATTAACCGTCACTTTGATGACTGTCGACAGCAGCGTGGTAAAAATATTGACTCAATTTACCAAGCAATATTAATAAGTCATATTTTGCGTAACACTTATGGGTTCAATGGACGAGTTTAATAAGTGATTTGGGGGAAGTTTCAAGGCAATAAATTTGAAATTAATGGAAACACTGAAATAAATGTCGTTGACATTTCTTTACATAAATGGAAAAGTTTGTAAAAGGCAGTTGATTTCTTTTGAGAAACACAGAAGTTTACGATTAGGGAAATCGCTTAATAAGACATTTCCTGGAAGCGTACGATTTACAGCAGCAGGAGCCCGAAGCTATGCAATAAATGATTAATCTCTCCCCCCCCCCCCCTCCACACACACACATACTACCAACACCGCCACTACAAAAAATTACAGCTTCAAAACTTTAATTACACACATACTACCACCACTACAAAAAATAACAGCTACAAAACTTTAATCACACACATACTACCACAACCACCACTACAAAAAAAATCTGATGTGGGCAACACATGACTTTCCTTATATAATGTAATGAATTTACTACTTTTACAGTAAAAAAATAGGTTTTTCTTATAGTAGATACTTATATTCTTTACAAGATATTGAATTTTCGACAATTAGTCGTCATTTTCATTGATTTAGCACCATTTTTATCCATTTGGCGAGATTTTCATTAATTTGGCAACATTTCAAAAAAGTCGCCAAGTTGGCGATATTCCGCCAAATTCGTCACCAAAATCTCGCCAAGCGTTATGCACTAAGAAAAAAGTTATTCTTACAGCAGATAAATGACTATTGGCATTCAAATACAAAAGTATTATTCAAAGTATATTTTTTCATGAATGGAACGAGCTAGATCCACGAGAATGATGTCACTCAATTTATCGCATGGTATTACATATGAAAAGTGAACATGTTTCTCAATAGGAATTTTTTTTTTTATGTGACTTTTTCACAATTTTTTTGAAAAATGCATAATATCTCGAGAACGGTTCATGTTAGCGTTCTAAAATTTATGCCAATCGTTTTCTAATGAAAAATTACATAAGAAATGTCTATTTGCGTAACTTTATTAGCGGTTTTGATTTTTTGACGATTTTTTCAAAATTTCATTCGAAAATTTAGGGAGGTTCTGAACATTCGATTACGTATAAAAACAATAGGCTTCCAGTGTTTACGGATTGTGATTTTGTACCAAATTTGGTTCGAATCGGTCCATTCGTTCGTTAGTTATCGTCTCCACAGACTCACTGACACACACACACACACACACACACACAGACATCACTTCAAAAATGTTTGATTCGTGATCAGGGATGCTTGAAACGTGCTCTCCCGTCGAAAACTCGAATTCGAATTTTCGACCCCGTCACAATACTTTCCTTATACATTATGTATATAAGGAAAGTAATAGGGTTTTTTTATAGTAGATACTTATATTCATGCGTCATTTTTATCCAATTGGCGAGATTTTCGTTAATTTGGCAACATTTCAAAAAGTCGCCGAGTTGGCGGCATTCTGCCAAATTGGTCTTCAAAATCTCGCCAAGCGTTATGGACGGAGAAATAAGTTATTCTTATAGCAGATAAATGACTATTGGCGTTAAATACAAAAGTATTATCCAAAGTATCTTTTCTCATGAATGGAGCGAGCTAGATCCACGAGAATGATGTCATCTAATTTATCGCATGATATTACATATGAAAAGTGAACATTGTCAACAGTTAATATTTTTTTTAATTTATGGCATTTTTTGATAAATTTATTTGAAAAATATGCAATATCTCAAATACGGTTCATGATAGCGTTCTAAAGTTTATGTCAATCGTTTTCTAAGGAAAAATTACATAAGAAATGTCTATTTGCGTAACTTTATTAAAGGTTTTGATTTTTTGATGATTTTTTCAAAATTTCACTCGCAAATTTAGGGGGAGTTCTGAACATTCGATTACGTTTAAAAACAATAAGCTTCCTGTATCACGGATTGTGATTTATGTACCAAATTTCATTCAAATCGCTCCATTCGTTCATCAGTTATCGTCTCCACAGACTCACTGACACACACACACACAGCCATCACCTCAAAAATGTTTGATCCGTGATCAGGGATGCTTGAAACGTGCTCTCCCGTCGAAAACTCGAATTCGAATTTTCGACCCCATCACAATACTTTCCTTATACATTATGTATATAAGGAAAGTAATAACAGTTTCAAAACTTTAATTGGAATTTAATCACTAGAATCGTACATTTAAAAAGCATGGAACATAGAATGGATTGTTCATTATTGACATAAAAGGGGAGCACAGCATCAATTCATTCAGTGCCACCATCATTTGCTTCGGAATCCAAACTCTGAGCCTCTGAAGCAGCGTATTTGCAGGGAGGTTGTAGACCCAATTGCGAGTGAGATTGGATTCAGAATTGCAGTTTGATTTAATCTTGCCTCTTTTACTGCTAACTGTAGTAAATTCTCCATTTAAATAGTATTTTTTAAGATAAGTTTGCGATAGAAGATTACTTCTGTATTAAAATCTTATTTAATGGGGAGGGAGCACTCGAGATTAAACAAACGGGAACACATACCTTGGAGTTCGATTTGGATTCTCTGGCTTCGACGTCCATCATCTAGGTGTTGGTCCTCATCTAGGTGTCGCTTGGCAACTACAGCGATATTTTGAAGGACTTTAGCCAGTTCCATGTCAGATAGTTGCACAGGTTATCCAGTCGAACCTTTCATTAGGGATAAGATTAGAAACAGACGAGATGAAATTAGGACTTACCCCTCATCAGGTTGCGGGTCAGCCCTAATAGAAATCGTATTTTAAAACACGTGGTACAAGTTTCAGCGCATTACAGAAAATCGCGTAGCTGCTTCCCGTCAATATCATTAACTCAGCTGCTACTAGTATAGATAATTCAGCGTGATGTTCTTTCCGCCCCTCTGCCTTATTTCTATATTTATATCTAGGACCCCCTGACATCATCAGACTATTCTCAGGTCATTCCCAAAAGTATTGCCGGGAATTATCTTAAGATTCCTAGACACTCCATGGTGATATTTCTTGGCCCTCAAAGCCACAGTTCTAGAAGTATTCTGCTCCTCCACCATCTGGGTGACAGATAAATGATTCTGTTTTTAAAATTCCATGGGTTGTTTCACCGCTAACGAGGGTCCAGAACTCGTAGAAGCAAAAATCCTTACATGTGTTCCTTATACAATTCATCATAAATATTGATTTAAAGGCAGTTAAAATGGTTATTTTTATTTCAGAACATTAAATGGTAATCGATATCAATTTCATAAGAAATATATCGTAGCTTTAAAAAAATGAACTGCCGCGACTACTTGTTTATGTTCATATGCTGAACTTTATTTTTAAAAGATCGATGGTATTATTTTATTTTATAGAATATAAATCAATTTTTCGATCCAAAATCAGAAACGTGACACAGCAAAGACAGCCCTTTCTGGTAGGTCGGACGGTCTGTGTTTCAACAACAACAACAGCAAAGACAGCCATTTTTAGTAGTGACGTTTCGGCATGCTGCCACAAATTTAACTTACAAATGTGCATTGCTTAGCAAGTAAACGATTATCCTGCACTGTAAAAAGCTATACATAGCTGCATTGCGGGGACGCGGTATCCCAGTGGTTAGCCCGAGGGAATTGCACTCTGTAGACCCGGATTCGATTCCCACCGCTGCCAAAATTGCCGTCGTGCTCACGCGGAGTACGATCACGTTAAACATATGGGTCCGTAAGTCTTTCCGAGAGGTTGTGGTAGAGGAAGGAGAGTACGGTCCCTGTGGATGCCTCTCCCACTGGGTTACGGTCTAAATTGGATGATTCTTCCCGGCAGTCCAAACAGTTACCTTACACCTTTCTGGTAGGTCGGACGGTCTGGGTCTCAACAACAACATAGCTGCATTGCACCATGAAGAATCCAACTGCCCTGTAACGTGTCTACTTGATGAGTTGTATCTTTCAGATTGGACTGGATTGATTTATTTTGTGGTTCTTTTCATGTACACGAGAATTGCTTTAACCTGCATCTACAGTTTACATTATATCTCAAACTATTATAATTACATATTCATAGAACCCGCCTAAAGGAGACTGTCCAAAGTTAGGATTGCACTCTCATCATGGACAACATCCATGGACCAGTTTCTTGCTTTTTATACACTCATCAGCATGAAATAGCCAATGACAGCAATAAGAATTGTTGTGCGAAACTCATGAATACCAACACATTTAATCCTGCCACTGGCATTGAATTCTGAGTTCAAGCTTTATGAAATTTGACGCCGTTTGTGTGATAAGGCCGAATTTGTCAGTCTCTGTAGATATTCTCATCATTGTGGCAAACAGCAATCTTTATGCCACAGCAGATATTGGCTATTCAATATTGAAGAGAGCATAAAAAGTGCGAAACCAGTGTATAGATGATATTATATGCACTAGGATCGCAATACTCATTATAATCACGTGTGCACATTTATATTCGAACCTGCACACCTTTCAGCTTGTGGGACGATTCCTGTAGATACCATGATTATGTTTTCGACTCTAAAGTGTTAAAGAGATGTGTTGAATAAGGTATCTTTGCGTTTATTAATGCAAAACATGAACTTTTCTATTATAATAAATATACAGGGTCTTTCAAAAGTCCGTATAAATTTTAAAAATTCATTAAAAATCGAAAAATCATAGCGTTGAGGTACGGTTTGTACCATAAGTATTGCTAGGACGGGGGTTTTTTTTTTTGACGCGACAAAATTTTGTACTTTAAAAAGTCACCTATAGGTGGCGCTGAACACATTAGAAAGACAATTAAAATAGCTTACTGTACGTGTCAAATCGTATGACAAGCCAAAGTAATCCTGAACAGGTGTTAGGACCTTTTCCTTTCTTTAGATTTTTCCTAAATCAGAATTTTCGCATTTGATGCTGATCTGATGCTGATTCATCTGATGCTGATTCTGCGCTCACATAATACAGCTTCACTAACAAGGCTTTTTCAAACAAAGTTATTCTCGCAAAAACTTCTTTGCACCGTTTACTAATGAATCAAATAAAGAATCTACAGAGCACTACAGCTCTTTTATAACAGCCTCATTTGCATACTTCTGGAAGATGTATTCGGGTAAGCGCCACTTATAGATTATTTTTTAAACTACAAAATTTTTTCACGTCAAAAAAAAAACCCCATCCTGGCAATACTTATGGTACAAACCGTACCTCAATGCGATGATTTTTCGATTTTCAACGAATTTTTAAAGGTTATACGGATTTTTGAAAGACCCTGTATATAAAGAATTATTTTTAAAGTAAATGCCGTGTGTTTATGTGGAATGAAATCCAATTTATTGATTTCACCCAGCAAAAATAACTAAAAGGAACTTCAATCACATTCACGATTTTTTTTTATTAATCTCAGTGTTCACTGAGCTATGAAAAAAGACAAGTGCCAAATATTATGCGGAAATACAAAAAAAAATTACGAGCTCAGAAATGATTATCCTGGTAAATAATGAGTTTAAAGTAAAAAATGTCGAAGATGACATTTAGTATAGTGGCATATACACGATAACGGGACAAAAATGCACCTGCAATAAAAATATTCCGTTAATAACATCATAAAAAAATGATTAATAAAATTGCGTTGTTTAATCAACTTTTTATGATGCTGTTATTAACGAAGTGTTTTTAATGTTGATTAATTTCGACAACAATTTGAGCGATTGATACGTGTCGATACTTTGCACGCTATGCATAGTATCGACCACTGTATCAAACCTAAAGCAGACGGATTTTCGATTTTTCTCCCAGAATGTACAAAATGGGAGGCGTTAAGGCTCCTAAAACCCTCCTAAAGCCACATAAATGTCAACTTGACCACTAGGCAATACATAACTGGGCAATTTTCAATTCAAACAAATTTTCAACGCTAAGCACCGTATATTGTTAAATAAAATAAAACTTATTCAAAATGTTTTAATTTGCTATTTTAAGAGTGTTAGATTCCCTGTCTTTGATAAATGCTATTAAATACATGTTGGCTTAAAATCACCGAATGAACGTACAGTATACGACAACATTTGAAGCTGATAGATGCCATTTCTAAAGTTTAAAATGGTAATTATCGAAATTTGAAAAACGTGCTGAAACAATCATTTGCGATGAGTGCGACAAATGTATTATTTCTCATTTCACCTTACAATGTGTTTCAAATGCGTCCGATTTAGCGAAAATTTTGTCTTTGTCATTTCTTTCTGAGTTATTTCCAGACTGATTAACACGACTCATAAATGTAAAAATCTTTTAAATAGCTAAAATAATCTACGGCAGAATTATTCATAAATGCAGAAACATATACAAAAGCTAATGAAGAAAACTTATTATTTTAAAAAAATCGTCTGCAGTCTAATTTAAATTTGTAAAATTCAAAGTAATTTAACGTATTTATATTTAGCAATAAAGGGTAATTGTTATTTCTTTAAATTTTCATTTCTAACTAACTGTATAGTCATACGGAATTTATATTCAAACTTAATTCACAATGGCTGTGAATTTGTGCTGTGACATTTTATAATCATTCTTGTGAAAAATAAAAAATGAGTTAGTTCTCCAGCGATGATATAATCAACAATCAACCACAACTTACAATTATGTTATTATAGATAATAACACGTTTATAATTAAAAAAATGCTTCTTTGGGACTACGTTTCAGGTGTTCTTATAAAGGGCTGAAATAAAGATAAATCTTTCATTTATGATCTTTAAGATGGCAACATTCAGTAAGCCATGCAAAAAGCAACATATACTCAAATCTATGCCTGCAGTGTTGAATATCTGCTTTTACTTCTGCTACGAACCGATGCTTATAATAGTTTCAGCGACAAGAGTTTCAGCGACAGAAGCCCAAACAAAGGCAACAATGTTTTATCATACACGGCATTTCCAAAATATTGAAAAATGAAGTGAAAATGTTTGACATTTGTACGCTCGTATATCTTATATTTCATAATCGCAATGTAAACATTTACGTACTGTTAATCAATAGTTTATGTAAAAAATATTTGATATTATATCATAGACATTGTATAATTCCATGGTAAAAACAGTTGGAAAATCCAAACAGATTTCATGAAAATAAATCTATAATTTACAGATATTTCAACGATTTTTACTAATTTGCTCCAATTGGCGCATTTCCCATTTACTATGTTTTATTTCAGTTGGATTACAAAGCAAGGTATTATAGTAATATTCAACTCTGATTCGGTTGGGATCTTTTTGGATACCCATACATTTGAATTTTCTCAAAATTATTTACCGGAACTTAAAACATTTCATATTTTTCGTGTAATGCAAGAAAAGTTTTATATTAGCTTTGATGCCATGATGCTTTTAGATATAAACAACTTTGATGTGACAAATCAATGTAGTACGAAAACAAATCTTCCAGTCAATTGCAATCAGAATCTAACACTTACACCAACATCTTAATTCCAAATGCAATTTGGAAACAATCTAGTGATACGCTAGAAAAATATTTATTGTAAGCACAACAAATGTGGAAATCAATGTAACAGCAAAAAATAAACTCGAATATAGTCATTGCTTTTATTTGGGAATTGTTTGTAAAGGGGAAATGGAACAAAATGTTCTCTTTCGTCTTATCACTTGTAGTTAAAATCGTCTGCTTCTGCTCCCCGTTATTTTATTCCACAGCCAGAGTAAGTATCATTATCATTTTTCATGTTTTCGTGCATTTTTATGTTATGCTATATTTAGAGCAAATTGTAAACTGCTAAAGATAACTTATCTTTTCACTCATGAATGTTTCAAAGAATTTTGATTTTTAAGAAATAAAAAAATAATAAAAATTTTCAATCTAAATAGTTTTCTTCCATTCGGATGAACACGAGGATATTAATTTTTATTTCTGAAATATATTTACGTTTATTTTCGTTTTATGTTCACTACTAACAAATATTAGCCAGAAAATAATTTCAAAAATATTTTACAGACCATTGAATATTCAAAACAACTAATCTACTTTCAGAATGGTTTCAATAGTTCTTTGAAGTATTCTTCTTTATCGCTTTGTACGATGATTTTCTTTCATTTAAGTTAGATGCCCACTGAATGATGCAAAACTCTCTGGAACAAAACATTTTCCAAAGAAATCTCAACTGGGATTTGAACAATGGATCCCCCATTGCACATTCAACGCTCCATCCATTCAGCTACTGGGATGATAGTATTTTCTTCTTAAGTTAAAATGAACTTCTCATATTTCTATATAGTAACAGAAAGGTAATATTGGTTGCATTCCCAAAGCTTGGATTTGTGCTGTCATTGGAAATATTAGTGTGAGACCAGGAGGCAATTATGCAGTTTTGATATTTACGACTATTTACAAAGCGCAGACTTTTAGTCACCGTTTTGCGGCAGTCTTGGCCCGGAAGGTCATGGGTCCCAATACTATATCCACTTCACACAAATTGCAGGTGTAGTTGCGGCAGAGATCTCCTAGGGACCAAGACTTGAACCAAGCTTCATTGGAAAATTAAGTAGCCAATGAAGCAAGCATGCTCCATCGAACTGAGGAGTAACCAATGAGAGTACGGAGGACGCATCTGGACCTCAGGAAAAATGATGTGACAACAAGGAGATAATTCAATTATTATTCTACAATGACTGTCCAAGAGCATTGAGAGAAAGAGTCGTGATTAAAAATGATGGTGCAGAAGCGGTGTCGTTCATAACAATCATGATTATCCAAAAGTTCAGAGAGAGTCGTGTTTTCAAGCAATGTAAGGGTTATATTGACTTTTGAAAATGTATTAGAAAAGAGAAATCTGACTCCAAATGTCAGAAAAAAAGCGGAAAGTATTCCAAGCATGCTGAGAAATATACGCAAAAACAGAGGTATGTGCCAGTCTGCTTATATATTAGGTCAATTGTTGATTTTGGAATAATAAGACCTGGTCTCACACGTGCATTTTCGCCTCCTTAAGCATTTATTAAAATTAATGTTATTTTAATCACAACAAAACTATGTGTGAATAGATAATAATTTAATTTAAAAGTTAAAAATGTGGAATTTAATGTGTAGTGTTTTAATTAGTTATTATATTTTAGGAACTCGTGCAAATAGATAATGGTGGGTTATTGCGGCCCCGATGCAAATGTACGAATATACAATTCAAGATCACTATTAATTAAGAATAGTAATTTAATCTACAAAACAGAATTATATGTATAAAGGAAACAAACTCCAATTAAATGTTACTTCTTTTCTTTCACCACAATTAGCATCCATGGTCTATTTTCACATTTTTAGCGGCCTCTTTCATATTTTAGATCTAAGTGAAACATCAAATCTGAATCAACTGTTCATTCTTCTTTCTCTATAATAGTATAAGGGAAACTAACTTAATAAAAGTATTTAAGAACAAATAAAATAATAATGCAGCATACAACTGTTTCGACGATACACTGGATCCTCTTCGACAGTGCAAGAGATCCAACAAAACGGAGCAAAAAAACGAAGCGGTTTTCAACGAGAAATCTATCTCAGTTCTTCCCTGCTACCAAGGATTAGAGCGGATTTTGACGTGGCTATCACAATCTTATGTTCTTTCTCATTTAAAACTGGACGGTAACATTTACAAAACTTTCATTTGCTTCGATCGCTAGATATTACACGTTTTTTTAATTTCTATTCAATACATCGTAATATATAAAGTACTGAAATCATGTCGAAAATTACAACTCAAGTTTTCGACTGATCTATACATTTTGAGACCTGTAAAACCTGAAAAAACTATTTTTAACGTAACGTCTCTCTGTGTGTGTGTGTGTGTGTCCATAATAAAATTTCACAGATAAGTCACGTGTGGGTTACCCTGGTGCTGATTAGATTTTGGTATAATACGGGATAAAAGAACCTGCCTTTTTTGCGAAATGGCTATCAAAAATTGCATGTATTCACTTTAGATAAAAAAATTATTAACCCAATTTCACGACATTTGGTTAGTCTTTTGCTGATAAGATATTGATACGATTCCGCAAAAATCGTTAAAATCTGAAATAAACGACTACATATTCTTAAATGTACCAATTAAATACTTGTTTTATACATAAAGTTTGACGATGAAAATAATAAGATCTACCCCACCCCATAACTCTAGGACTAGCCGTTCTCGAGATATTTAAGTTTTTTTGCATTTTTGTTGCTTCGATTTTGAAAATACTTCCAGTTACCAAATGAAAACAAAAACTGAATCAAAAGTGTCAATTCGGTATAATTTCAAATAATTATGCTCGTTATTGAGTGCCATTAAACTCAGTTTAATGAATTATTAATGAAATAAAGAGGAAATGAGTTTGAGTCTGTAGTGAAAGTCATGTGCTGCTCACATCATATGTTTTAATCTAAAATAAAGGTACTTACTATAATCAAATAAGTGAATACTTTGTAAGTGCTTTATTCAGAAATAGACCTCAAAATGTGAGACTAGAGCTTTAAAAATTTTGATCGCTTTTTAAACATTTAGAAAAACATTTTTTGATTCTCTCAAGTGTGTAATAGATAAATTTCGAGCTTCACTTCCATCTTCTGTTTTCTCTTCTATATATCTTGCTTTTTCATTTCGAGCAGATCTTCATTCAAAATTTAATTGTTGACTGTTTAAAGCAGATCATAAACGACTTTCCTAGAAACCTGCAATCAGTTAGGAATGTTAACGTTCGGGGCAAAACTAAGCTCGTAAAACCCAAGAAATCGTAAAGCAGAAAATACCTCTATATGTTTCTTAATAAGTTTATTTTCCCCTGGTACTTGCTTGAAGAGCTTGAGCGCTCAGCCTTGCCCACGTTACAAGTGGAAAATTGAATTGAGAAAACATCTAATGAAACAAACTGCGATTTGAAAAACATTTGTCAGTTATTCAACAAATGTTAGAATCTTTGAAAGGGCAAAAGATAAATGAACTCGAAATAATGAAAATATAATTAAATTTCGTGTTATCACTTTTGTGTGCTTTATAAAGTCTGCTGTTTAACTCCTCTTATGCTATTCTAAAACTCTAATAGATATAATTTTTTTTTTTAAGTTTTTATAAATTTTCACTTTCCCTACGATACAATGTATGGGGAAAGTTTCAGAATCTTGCCGAAAATCGCAACTCGAGTGTTCGACGGATCTGCACCTTTCGAGCATTCTAGAAGACTAAAATGTTATTTTTAGCGCAACATCTGTGTGTGTGTGTGAGAGTGTGTCTGTCTGTCTATCTGTGAGTAAAATATATGAATCCACTCGAACTGAAAAATTAATTGATAAATAGTACGAAATTTGTCAGATAAGTCAAGCGTGAGTTATCCTACTGCTGATTAGAACTTGGTACGGTTCGGAGAAAAAAAAGTCTGACTTTCGTGCGAAATGGCTAACAAAAACTGTCTGTATCTACTTTAGCTGAAAAACTATTTGACCAGCCGTCACAAAATTTATTATATGAGTCACTTATGGGTTATCCTGATGCTAATTAGATTTTGGTGCGATTCGGTAAAAAGAACCTGCTTTTTTTTGCTAAATGGCCCACAAAACATCGTCAAAATCTAAAATAAAAGATATGCTAGGTATGCTCAAATGTATTTATTAATTTAGTGTTTCATATATAATTTTTGACGAAGTACAGAATAAAATCAACCCCATGACTCTAGGATTAACCATTTACGAGATATTTATTTTTCCCGCATTTTTAACACGTCACCTTTAAGAATACGCAAAGTCGCTAATTTAAAACGAAAATTGAATTAAAACAGCGTAATTTTATATAACTACCCATGTTATTTTGTGCAATTAAATTAAATTTAATGTATTGTGAAAGAAAAAAATAGAAAATTAATTTATGTCGGTAAGGAAAGTCATATGCTGTCCACATCAGATTTTTCTCTATGTAATAATCCTTTTTATGCAGTTAAAATAGCTTTTTTATAACCATTTATAGAACACGTATTTTATACAACTACCCATGTTATTTTGTGCAAATAAATTGAATTTTATATATTGTGAAAGAAAAAAGAGAAAATGAATTTGTGTCGGTAAGGAAAGTCATGTGTTGCCCACATCAGATTTTTGTCTGTGCAACAATCCTTTTTATGCAGTTAAATAGTTTTTTTATAACTTTATATAACACATATTTTACATAACTACCCACATTATTTTGTGCAAATAAATTAAATTTAATGTATTTTGAAAGAAAGAAACAGAAAGTGAATTTGTGTCAGTAAGGAAAGTCATGTGCTGCACACATCAGATTTTTATCTATGTAATAATCCTTTTTATGCAGTTAAAATAGTTTTTTTTATAACATTTTTATAGAACACGTATCATTTTTATTCCTTGTGATTCCATGCATTTTTTATCTTTTCCTACGATATACAGTGTGTTTCTAAAAGATTGCACTAATAAATATCTTTTGAACGGTAGTAGATCGTAGACCCATGGTTTAAATTTAAGAAATATTTTAATTAAGGTAGACTATCATCGTATGCAAATTTTGATCATTGCACACCTTCTAGTAAAATATTTCCAAAAACAACTTTTTATATGTGTACCCTAAAATGCATTTGGAATTTTTTCCATAACCCGATTAGTCACAGAAATGAAGTTCCACTGTTCAAAATGACCGGAGACAGTTTTAGATGGACAATTGTGAACTGTAAAACATTTACCGAATATAGGTATGCTTGCAAGTTTACGAATAGAAATGTTATCTAACGAAATTCAATTTTTGTACATACCCTGAAATCTATGTTTTTACCGTTTCATTTGAGCGCTTCAAAGGGGTTCAACTCCTATAACTTTAACAATTTTATACCAAATTTATGTACTATAAAATCGGATTTATTTTCAGATCTTTAAGTGAATAAGGAACATTTTGCTAATTGGAACTTTTTTATAGAGGACCCGTATAAAAAATTTAATATTGTGCCTTTTTACTAAAACAGGTCACGTGACCAAACATTTACCTTGAAGTCCATCTTAAATTACAACCATGCCTCAGACCAATTATTTAAGAGATATTTAGCCATGCATTTTTTAAACATCCTGTATTATACGAGATAACATACAATGCTTCTTTGAAGAAAGCAGGAAGTATGCCTCAAACGACAATTCAGCAAACCCTGCTGAGTATAAGCATCCGAAGAAGATGGATGATGACTGCACCTATGCTAACGAAGGTGCATCAGCAGAAATGGCTTACATTTGTACGGAAATATCGGAATTGGACCTCCGCTGATTGGCAAAAGACTGCCTTCTCCGATGAGTTACGTTTTCTGCATTATCGAACTGGTGGAGGTCGACGCATAAGGCGTGAAAGAGCGGAGAACAAACACTGATCAACCATTGCTGGAAGAACTCAAGGCGGTGGGAGCAGCATTGTGGTCTGGGAAATGTTTTCTTTGCATTCCCTGGATCCGCCCATATCTGTGGAAGGCACTATGTACCAAATTCGTTATGAATCCATCCTTGCAGATCACGTATACCCATACATACTGATTGTCTTCCCTGAGGCGTATCTACCAGCATGGCAACACGACGTGTCACACGATGAGAACTGTCCGAGAAAGGTTGTAGAAGTACGATGAAGACTTTAAATTACTTCCCTGGCTCCCTAATTTCTCAGACTTAAACCCAATTGAGCATCTGTAGGACCACCTCGATCGGATTGTTCGCTCTATGAATACTCCACCACGCACCTTCCAGAAGCTGTCAGATTCACTGCAGTCAGCATGGCTCCACATACCTGTGAACACCTTCACTACACCTTATCGAGTCATTCCCAGCACGTCTAGCTGTTGTTCACGCTGCACACGGCGTTACTCCGAATATTATCTGGTAGTCCCAATAATGCGACTCGACTGTGTATTAGTTCCCGTAAAATTCGTAGGCAGCTACATACCATCGATTACCGTGGTAGGTGGATTTTACCTGAGCTCCCCATCACCTATTAATGCCAAAAGAAAACTACTATGGTGTTTAGCTCGTTGCTCGTAGGCAACAGAAGATTGGCAGAGAGCCATGTGTAGTGATGAATCACGCATGAAAATCTTCCAATCAGATACGATAGTGCTTAGATATAACGTTTTCTAAGAGAAATCTTGCTTTCTGACTGTATTGTATCGACCTTCAAACTGGGAGCTGAAAAAGAATAAGTTCTGTGACCTCAAATATGAACTTAGAGAGCTACATAGACATCCTAGTCTATAGTGTATTGACTATAACGTGACAGTGCTTTGGAGTAGACCCTTATCTCTGTCTGGTGAACCTAGCTCCATTCAGCAATTCGAAGTCTATCCAGGCCTGGTTTGATCACAAGGTACAAAATTTAAATTGGTCGGCTCAAAATGCACTTCGACGATAAGAGCTTGCCATTTCATCCCAGTAGCTCAACTGTAGAGTTCCGGCTGGCCAGTTCGGAGATCCAGGGTTCGACTCCTGGTTGGGGCATCAAGGTTCTTTACAATTCGCCCGAACAAATCAACCCTGTAGGTTCGTGCAAACATTCGGGGGTCTGAAAGTGACCTTAGTACGGATTCAGTGGACTCTGGAAGAGTGAGCGCCGATTTAAAATTGAGAGGATAACGACCACGCAGGATACTAACCTGGGTAAAAATAGTAGTAGCAGGAGGCTAACCTGAGGTAAAAATAGCAGGAGGTGGTCAGTCAGATAGTTATTTTTCCGGCGATCTGATATTAGAGGGTAGAGAATGCAGAGTCCACTTCGACAATAAGAGCTTGCAATTTCGTCCCAATAACTCAACGGTAGAGTGCCAGCTGGCCAGTTTGGAGATCCAGGGTTCGATTCCCGGTTGGGGCAGCAAGGATCTTTACAAAAGTCCGTAATTGAATCTCATCGAACACATGTGGGGCATACAAAAGTGTCAAATTAATCCCCGAATGAGAAAAATCTACTCTCTGATTTCGTTGGCAGCTACTTCAATCGAGGAATGGCGACATGTTTCAGTAGAGACAATGCCGGAAATTTGTAGAAATCATGCCTAGGGGAGTCGAAGCAGCCATTGCAGCCTAGAGTAGTCCAACAATGTATAGATTTCATGAAATACATACAATTTTCCTTTTCAAACGTAGATGTGTGAATACTTTTGGCAATAGAATGTATATTATGGAAAAATATTGAAGATTCAAAAATTTGATTCTCACATTCAGCAAAATATCAGCGAAATATCAGCGAATTTCAAATGAATTTCTTGTGACCAGCTTGTGTATCTATTTAGGTGGTAAGACCATAATGTTTCACTCCATATTTAAAGAGTAAAATTATCAGGGAAAAATCAGAAAAATATCAGCGAATTTCAAATGAATTTCTTGTGACCAACCACCCTGTGTACTTATTTAGATGGTGAGACAATAATGTTTTACTTCATATTTAAAGAGAAAAATGCAGAGTGTGCTATATTTGTCACATACTACTTAATTCCACATTATTTTCCCCTAGTAGTTACCAAAAGACCTTTTTAACTATCTCCGCATGTAGGATATAAATGGGAAATTAACTTTAGAAAATATATCATGAAACAAATTGAGATTAGGGACGCATTTATGAGCAGTGCAACAAACGTAGAAAGAGAAAGAGCAAAAGCATAAATGTAACAGATAGTGTCCATTACTTTTATTTTGGAATCCTTTACCAAAAAGGAAATGAAGCAAAATGAAATTCCGTTTTCTCTTATCAGTTTTTCATAGTTTTCATTTTAATTTCTGAATTTGGGAAAAATATAATTATCCAACTTTATGATTCCATTACATTTTTGTCGGTACAGTACATAAAATATGTAAAGATGTGATGAGCTCAAAAATCTGACTCTTGAATTTAAATGGATTTGCACGTTTTGAGGTTTAATGAATACGTGTTTCAATGATGCATCTGTGTGTCTGTTTATATATGTCTCTGAAAAAAGACCTCGATTTTTAAGCCTTTTCTTTTTACAAAAAAGGAACTATCGGATGTGGGCAACACAGAACTTTCCCTACAGACACAAATTCAGTATCTCTTTCAGTGTTTTGATAATTTATAAAGTCAATTTTATTTGCACAAAATGATCCGATTGATTATTCGAAATTACATTGAATTTGCACATTTAATACGATTTTCGTTTTCATTTGGAGACTGGACGCATTTTCAAAAGCGACGTGGCACAAATTCGAAAAAAAAAATATCTAGGGAACGATTTGTGCTAAAGTTATGTTGTTGGTCTTATTTATTTCGTAGTCAAAGAAATGCGTGTAACACGCGTTTAATTGATACATTTGAACATACTTAGTCTTTCGTTTTATATTTTGATAATTTTTAGGGTCATTTCTTAAAAAAGGTATGTTCTTATTTTTTCAAATCGCACCAAAATCTAACCAGCACCAGGGTAATCCTCAAATGACTTATCTATCAAATATCTTAAAATTTGGTGAATTACTTCAGCTAACGTGCATACATATGATTTTTCCCTGTCCATTTCACAAATAAAGGAAGATTCTTTTTCCTAATCGTGCCAAAATCTAATCAGCACCGGGGTAATCTATAAGTAATAATCTACCAAGGTAATCTACCAAACTTTGTGAAAGTCCGTCTATTAGTTTTTGAGTTAGAGCGGATACATACATTTCACAAACAGACACATAGATACACAGACGTCATGCTAAAAATTGTTTTTTCGGGTTCTCGCGTGCTTCAAACGT
The DNA here is from genome assembly GCA_951213105.1 of Amaurobius ferox. Taxonomy (NCBI): domain Eukaryota; kingdom Metazoa; phylum Arthropoda; class Arachnida; order Araneae; family Amaurobiidae; genus Amaurobius; species Amaurobius ferox. Next base: position 132,162,408 of record OX578144.1, read on the forward strand.
ATAGATCCGTCGAAAACTCGACTTCAGCACAATTCCAATGCTTTCTTTATTCATTACCATATATTGTAGGGAAAGTAATATACATTACCATGCATTCTAGGGAAAGTAATATAAATTACCATGCATCGTAGGAAAAGTAATATACATTACCATACATCGTAGGGAAAGTAAGCATATAGAAAACAATTATATTAAGGGTACAGATAGCCGTTTCATATAAAATTGCATTTATAAGCAAATATATGCATTTATCAGCATTTACAGAATACCGATACACCCCGTTGCCGTCATTAAAGGTTTTTGATCTAAAATTAATAACAATTATAAAAAATAAATATACAAATTATAATGATTGAATGATATTTTATATGCAATTCAAACCAAAAATAAATAACCACGTTGTTAGCGTACGTCACTAACAGTCCTCCAGTTATTTAATATTTCAGTTTTCCACAGAGTAAACAATATGGCCTAAAATAATCAAACAATTTCCTTGCTATCTGGTATGCCTATTCATATCAGCAAAAACAAGAAAGCCTGTTAATTTTCAGATCCAGTCATAAGCTAAAAGTTGGTGTATTAATTCTTCACAATATTTCAATGTATTAAACTATATTTTACGCATCACAAATTTTATCTATGTACGAGTATGTATGGTGTTTAAGATACATTTTAAATTGCTTGAGAAATATATTATTTGAATAAAATCTGTCGCAAAATATTTTTTTTCTTCCTACTGTAAAAGAAGCGATAAAATTTGCATATTTAAATTACGCTTATGAATATTTTTGTTGCGTTTTTAGGACTAACAAATGTTTGCATTATTTTAAATTTATGTTTGCCGTAGCGACGTAATAAAAAATAAATGCTGTACTTTCTTCTTTTCCTTTCAGAATTGCAGAACCGTACTAAATAGATATTGAGCTTACTAAATGAGTCGCAATACTTCTTAATTTTTTTTATTTATGTTATAGTTTTATGTTTGCACTCAGGAAATATTATTTTTTACGTTTAGGCTTTATTGCTTGCTTCTTCTATTTGTATTAATATTTTATATTAAGGGAAACGTTTTATTAAATAATTTAAAATTGTTTTGCAAATGGTTACCAGAAAACTTCTGAAAATTGTTTCAACTTATATAGAAGTTCACTCAAACTAATATCTAAAATAATTTGAAATAATATATCAATAGTAGTAGCATAAAAAGATAATTTAAAATATCAACCGGGTAATTGAAGAAAAAAAAAGCATCTTTTATCTTCAGGCCAAAATGGCAAGTTAGTCACACTAACCGAAATGAAATCAAGATGGTCAACTTCTTGCTTTTGCTGCTGTGGTTGCTCTGTGTTTTTATCCTGACGAAGAGAACTAACTGTTTGTTGTTTCAAAACCAGTTGATGCTTTCAATCATCTGTTTATAGTCAGTATTACCAAGGCTTTGAGGAACGTTATAACTAGAATCGTAGGAAAAAAGAGCTACATTTCATACCTATGTAACCATTATAAACAGTTATAAAGAGCCATTTTATTGCTAGAACTAACAAAGTATTTTAATTTTATATCGTTTGAACTTTTATTGGCTTAATAATTGTGTCTCTATATTTGCGTGCCTGGTTCGTGACAAAAAACATGTTAACTGCCATCTAGCCGATTTAATACAAATTTGTATGGTTGAATCTTATCCTGCTAAATTTGTTAAATATCGTATAAGAAATTTCAATTTTAAATTAATATTTGGCTTTTTATAAAAGTCATGCCCACAGTATATGTATAAATACTAATCACATTTAGTATTTGATTCCCATGATACATAGCAGATAGAGCTACTTCTCCTTTCAATTGTTTATTTTACATTGCCGTTACATCTTTTGTCTCTATCAGCGAACTGCATAATCGATAATGTCATAATTCCAATTATCGATCTTTAATCGAATTTTTAATTCCTATTATCGATCTATAATCTTTTATTTAAACTTTTGTTAATTAAAGGCTTATTGTTACATTATTCCAGTCTTTTTAATCTTATTCAATATTTTGTTTTCATAATATGTCAGATCTTTGTATATTATTTCAACCACAAGGATTGCTTTATACTACGAAATATGTTAAGAACTTCCGTTGATGTAAAGATCCCTGAAGAGTTGCATTAAAGGGCGTTCTGTACAATTCTATATCTATTTATTTTCTTCCTATCAATTTTGTGGGCTTAATTCTATTTTTCTATTTGATGCACGTGTTTAATTTATTCCAGCAAAGCAGCAATATCTTTCTGTTTGTTCCTATCTTTAGTGTAGATACTGTTAACTTTTATATAATATAATTCCCTATTTAAAGCTTCCCTTGTGAAAGCCCCAGGCCGTCCGACTCGTCCAGAGGACTTAGAGTATCTATTTGGCCGACCGGGAAGGAAAGCTTCCCTTGTGTAATTTTACTTTATTAAGTTATTTTGTTAGAATTAGAATTCATACTCCTCAGTCATCTATGTTATGTTATCCATTCTTACACTAATTTATATACATTTAATTACTTATAATATAATTAATTAATTATACTTTTAATAAATTCTGCACCCTCATAGTCGAAACTCTTACAGTATTTTAAATAGTACTTGGGATTCAAGTAATTAATGTATAAATCTATTAGGTCCTCTATCTTTTAATTAATTTTTACTATATATATATAATTTACAAACATCTGATGTACCACAAGGTGGCTGTAGCAGTAGAATTCTCGCTAACTTATATCTTTATTATTATGAATGTCATTTTAACTCTAATTCATATATTATATATAGATATGTTGACGACTTAATTTGTATTATCATTGATGAGTCCTATCCAATTAATATTGATTTTTACCCATCTGACCTAGAATTAATCTCTAATGAGCCTAGTGTTAGTCAAACTGTAAATTATTTAGACCTAAATTTAGATACCCTCAATAATCATGTTATCACCAATCTATATGATAGAAAAGATTCTTGCAACTTCACTATCACAAAGCTGCTGTCATATCAATCTTGTAATTCTATTCAATTGTTTAGAAACATCATTTTAAACCAGCTATTTCGAATACATCGACTTTCTGATCCTCAGTTTCACTTTCTCCACATCAATAAGCTTAAACGCATTTGTCACAACATTACCAATATCCGGAAGTATTTGTAAATAATATTATTAATAATTTCAAATATACCACGTAATAATTTTACAAATGTATTATTTATGCTTGATTGGATAACTCATTTTTGTGAATTTCACCCATTCTTTTCACCTAACTTACCACTTGGCCTGAGTCTAATACTGTTTACTATTTTCGAAAGACTAATTTCCACTTGTTCTGAGTCCTATACTGATTACTATTTTTGAAAGCCTCCATACAAATTATGTTTCGTTCAAATGTATTCATTTCGATGCCCACTCGCATTGACGAAGTGAGGTGAAATGCTCAGTCGAATGTTCCCCAGCGAGCATGTTCGACTTACACGTGGTAGCAGTGCCTGTGAGTTAATATTTCTGTTTTTATATTTCTGATTTATAATTCATTTGATTTATATTATTTCTCCTTCCACTAGCCAGTAGACAGTGCCATTGGTGTCTATAGTTAAATACTATCGCCATTGTCAGAAACTGGCTATTCTATCGGTTTTAATTCGAATTGTATGGCTGTCCTGACGAGAATGCAATTTCGAATTAACCGCCATTTTTTGTGTAGTTTCAATTTATTATTCTCAATGCCTTAATCTTTTATCTCGAGCTAATTATTATTGCCTTTTCTCATTTTTGCTGATGTTGAAAGTTCAAGAGAACAGTCAGGTCCATTATAAATAGTGAGACGGTGTTAAAAAGTAAAGACGGTGTAAAAGCGAATTGTGTAACTTACAGAACCAAATCAATGCCATGGTGGTGCATTAATTAATAGATGTCAACACAAGTCCCATGCTGTTGAAGGTATATATGAACGTCTGTAATCTCATTGGTCGAGGTTTAATATTTTCATTTTCGGCGAAACAAGGTCGATCACCACTCTGGTCTCTAAACACTAGACTCTGATTCAATAATGCTATGATTTTGAGCTCACAATGACAAAAGTTAGGGCTCGCATCTTTGGAAGGTAAAATATGAGTCTTAATAATGTGGACCCACAATGAAAATAAAAATTAATATGTAAATGATATTTCATAATTCAATTTAAGAGATAAAGTATTAAATATAAAAAGCTAGAAATTAGTATTTCTTTAATGACCAATACTAATATTTCCTTTTCAGTTTTATGTTTGTATTCTTGCAGTATGAAATGGGAGGGTTATTGTTTGCACAGCAGCGTACTCATGTAATCACTTTACAAAAGTTAATAACTTAATTTCCTTAATCATAACATATAGCGCCCGTTCGTAAATATTCGCTGCCACATTCGGTGTATATAAACAAATAAATAACAAAGAACTAATAAGCTACTCCACACATTAGTTCTCTATAGCTACTGTAAGCCTTCGGGTCAGTCGCGTGGTCTGGGTTTTTCACACATTAGCTCTCCGGTCATCCAAACGGTTACCTTACACTTTTCTGGGAGGTCGGACGGTCTGGGTCTCAACGCATTAGCTCTGTAAGGCGCGGTAGGTTAGCGCGCCCTACTACACTATCCCAGTGGTTGGCGCGCGGGAATGGCACTCGATAGACCCGGGTTCGATTCCCTCCGCTGCTAAAACTGCCGCCGTGTTCAAGCGGAGTACGATCACATTAAACATGTAGGTCCGTAAGTTCTTCCGAGTGGTTGGTAGGGGAAGGAGATTACGGTCCCTGTGGATGCCTCCCCCACTGGATTCCGGTCTAAATTGGGTGGCTCATCCCGGCCGTCCAAGCAGTTACCTTACACATTTCTGGTAGGTCGGACGGTCTGGGTCTCAACAACAACACATTAGCTCTGTGTCCCCGGCCACTTAAATTTGCTGCTCGTACAATAGGGCGAGTGGACTGGTCTGGGTTTTCCTCAAACATTAGCTCTATTTAAGCTACTACACACATTAGCTCTACCGGCCGTCCAAACTGCTGCTCATGTCTTAAGACGAGTCGGACGGTCTGGGTTTTCGACACATTAGCTCTAAGAGCGCGGGAATTGCACTCGGTAGGCCCGGATTCGATTCCCTCCGCTGCCAAAACTGCCGCCGTGTTCACGCAGAGTGCGATCATGTTAAACATGTGGGTCCGTAAGACCTTCCGAGAGGTTGGTGGTAGGTGATGGAGGGTACGGTCCTTGTGGATGCCTCCCCCACTGGGTTCCGGTCTAAATTGGGTGGCTCTTCCCAGTCATCCAAACAGTTACCTTACACCTTTCTGGTAGGTCGGACGGTCTGGGTATCAACAACAACACATTAGCTCTAAGGGCGCGGTAGCCTAGTGGTTAGCGCGCGGGAATTGCACTCGGCAGGCCCGGGTTCGATTCCCTCCACTGCCAAAACTTTAGCCGTGTTCACTCGGAGTACGATCACGTTAAACATGTGGGTCCGTAAATCCTTCCGAGAGGTTGATGGTAGGGGAAGGAGGGTACGGCCCCTGTGGATGCCTCCCCCACTGAGTTCTGGTCTAAATAGGGTGGCTCTTCCCGGCCGGCCAAACAATTACCTTACACCTTTCTGGTAGATCAGACGGTGTGGGTCCCAACAACACATTAGCTCTATCTTTGCTCAAGCCCTCAGGGCGAGCCGGACGGTCTGGGTCTTCAACATTAGCAAAATAAAAAACCCGATTGCAATGCCCTTAGCGCAGAATTTGAAATATTAGGTTAAAAAAACACAACAAGGCAAGAAGGACGAAGGACTCACATACACAGTTGTAGAGGATAGTCTAATGAATAGGAATAGACATCAGGAGCGCACAAAACGAGTATATGAAGGGACATAAATATATGTAAAATATCTATCATCGATGATCATGGGGGAAATTTTAGACAGGGGGTTAGGAGATTGACCCCCCCCCCCCTTAAATTGAAAAGTTTAAAAATGCTTCCTAAACACACATCTGGTAAAAAAAAATCCACTGAATCTACATTAAATTTGTCGTTCTGAAACCCTTGAACTAGAATACAAGCCAAATTAACCTCCAATAAATAAAAAAGTAATAATAATAAAAAAAAGATATAAATATATATATATAAGGAAATTCGGAAATTCTAATAACTTAAAATAAAAAAAAAAGTGCTCTGGCTACTGCAGTAAAACTCGATGTCTCCAAATTTGGAATATATTCCGGATTCGGATGCAAACAGAATAAACTAAGATTAAAAGCCGATTATTTAGAGACTAGGAGTCTGCACAGGTCTAATTTAAAAATTTTGCCCGGCCCGAAAATATAAAGATTTGACTCTGTCAAAGCCCAAGAATTTTTAAAAATAATTTACCCTAGCCTGACCCGTTCTGAAAGCTCACTCAAAGCCCGCCCCAAGGCTGCCCGGCTCGATTTTTTTTTCAGTATATTAAAACCTGTTGCCTTGTATGATGATCCAAATTTGCATTTAAGGAATTAAATATAAGTTATAATACATATAGTAATCAATTAAAAAGAACCCAAATTTGATAAATCTGAATGAAGAATGAGCATTTTTATGAAGTAAGTTTTTATTTATCATTTTGGTTTAATAATATTAGAGATTAAATGAGAAAACAGCTCTTCACTGAGATTATGTTTAAAAAAATATTTTATTCACCCATATAAGTTATCAGTGAACTATGCAATGCCCCTTTAGTTAGATCTCATCAACACCACATATTCTTGACTGCAATGGGAGTAAAGCAAACCTGTCATATGCCACAATTGTTACGGTTTTAAACTACACTTCGATACGATTAAACGTTCTATGTAAGTATACAGATATTAATTTTTTTTTTGACTTCGAGATAAACATGAACATTTTAATTATATTTAATAATTTTAAATTAAAAGTGGTAGATGTTTAGAATACACATATAAATAATCTCAGGAACAATAATTGGTCTTATCCATATATTAATTTTAAATTATATCAGTTTGCTAAAATAAATTTTCATTCAATATTTGCTATCGGAAGTAAATCGACGAAACTGTGTTTTAATTTAAGAATATAACTTATTTAATTTTGATAATTTAGAAACATTCGGATCATAATAATTGAAATTAAAATCCCAGAAGAAATTGAAAATAAAATATAAGTGTTAAATTTTAAAGTAAACAGTACCTATTGAATTTCATATTTTCATAGCCAGTCAAACAATCATAGTACAAAAGCAATTAACTTTTTTGCGATAAATTAAAAAATATAACAAATTGCAACTCGCACTTGACCAATGATAATAACCGAATGATCGTTTCCTCAAAAATTAAATTTGGAAAGTATTTCTTCCCTATAAAAATTATAGATCACATGATGTTACAAAACATGACATCTGGTACATAGGCGTCGTATATTTATTTTGTTGCTTCCAAGCCAGAACATATTTTCTGTTATTGTAGTTTCAAACAGCTTGAATGTTGCGAAGAGCAATGTTTTATTTTGACTTCGGAATGCCGTTGAATAAATAAGTCTTCAATTTTTTATATGAAATTATAATTTTTATGTATACGGTTCTAATTTTCCCATCTGCATTCTCAGTACAGAGCAAACTTCTTTTATTTGATATGGAACAAGTAGACGTTTATCAACTAATTGAAAATTTTATTTCATATATAATTTCAAAATTTATCTTTCAATTATGATCTATTTTAGGGTTTTCTTATTTATTTTGACCCGGCCCAACCTAACCTGAATTTATTAAAACGTGGTCCAGTCGGGCCAAGAGGCTAGGCCAGAGCCTGTGCAGACCTCTAATTTAGACCCCTTGAGATTGATATTTAAAACTTAAACCCGCCAAAACTGAATTTCAAAATACGCCACTGTCGTCAATAACCCTATTATGTGAAATAAGTGCCCTCCTATAGCAGTTTTATTGTAAATTCTTACTTATTTAGATAATACCCGACAACTTTGTAGTTGGCTATTTGCAGGCTTTGTTTGCTTTGTAGTTGGCTAACTTTGTGGCTGAGTTCGTTATCCCAACTTTTTAAATTCGCTGTTACTAATATCTGTTTCTGAAGATTAGTTAATTAGTTACAGATTGCGCTTTGATAATGACCGATATGGATTCAGCATTAAATTATGAAAGGGGTTAAGGATCTTGCATAAGAATTTCCACTTCCGGTTCTGGCGTTGTCACTTCCGATTCAAAAATTTACATTTTCCTTGAAACATCTATTTCTCTCGAATAAGCCATAAATATAGCTTAGATGATGACTGATGTGGATTCAACATTGAATTCCAGAGGGGTCTGGAAATAGGCACAATTTTTTCCGGAAATTCGTATGACAGTATAGAATAATTGGGCAAAAAAAGAATAAAAATGCTTAATAGTTGCATCAAAATTTAAGTGTACAAACCGTTTGCCACTATATGAAAGCTCCTTCAGAAATTTCTTGTTGTTTATTGTCTTTGTTTTCTCTTTCGCTACATACCATTCTTAAAATGTGACACTGCCGACCGGTGAGGTAAATTTATACTGTAGCAAACTCTCATAAAGCAATATTAAATACCTTGAGCTGGAGACGTCTTTAGCTCAACGCTATGATACTGGCCTACCACGCTTTGGTCTCCCCTTCCACTGCCAAGTTGATGCGTTTACAATCTCGCTACATTGGTGACCCGGACGTAATAATGTAGCGAGAATACAAACGCACAAACTTGGAAGTGCAAGTGTTTGATCCCGAGGCCAAAGCGTGGTAGGCCAGTATCATAGCGTTGAGCTAAAGACATCTCCAGCTCAAAGCATTTAATACTGCCTTATGAGCATTCACTACAATACTATGTTTTAACTTACCCCAGTTGAATCTAATTAAATATTTTTGTTTATTCTCAAAATAGTGGTTTGCAATTGACCTTATCCAGTTTTACGGACCGTCCAGGGAAAAACATCGAAAACCAAATACGAAACTGAAGAAATATTAACAATGTCTCTTAGTAAATTAGTAGATGTTTGTGTTTCATTCTTTACACATTTCTTTGTGCTAAATAGAGAATTCAATTTATAATGCTAAATTTATGACAACTAAATCATAAAATGTAGGATGAAATATAAATTATTGCATAATAATCTAAACAATCAGTTTAACTCTTTTCACATTTATTTCACAAAATCTGCTCCTATTGTAGATCATTAATTACTGAAACGTTTTAAAAGTTAATCATTTGCAGAGGTCACCCATTTTTTTCTCTATTAATCACAAAGTTTATCAAAGAAAGACATTTTGATGGCACCAAAAGAAAAATTGAATAAGAACTCATTTATTCCCAAGATTGAGAAAGTGAGAATACATTTAAGAACAAAATTAATCTAAAGTGCAAAGTTTATTTTAAAATTGCACTTGGAAAGCAAAAATTTTAACAAAATTACTTTTGTTTCAAATTACTTTAAGAAAAATCGTATTTGTTTCAATTGCTTTTACTCATTACTTCGCTGTAATTTAATGGCATGTTGTTTAAGAAAAGGGATTATTATTATTTTTCTATTTCATTATGTACTAATCATTTGGTGTTTAAAACATTTTTTGTGTATAAAGCAAAGTTTTTTAAGCTTTTTCAATATATTTACAATCGTTATAATGATAATGAAAAATATAGGTTAGCCTTGTGATACATTTATCTACCGATTAAGAATAAATAAAAATTTAAATTTAAGAAAGGAATACTTACAGATGTGTATAAGGAGTAGGTGTCCCAAGCACAGAATACCATATTCAGAAGGTTCACTCCCATAGGAACCTATGACAACATTATTAATATAAGATTTCGCATAGACACTAACGTTCGAGGAGCCAACCATCGCAGCTATGACGTAAAAAGAGCTCGACTGCTAGATTTGGCGACTATCGCTCAATTGGCGATTTTATGCTAATGCAGCCAAAAGAAAAAAAAATTACGTAACTGTACTTTTATCATTTTTTAAAACTATAAACATGATAAGCATTTAAAAATCCTTTTTCTATAATATGTGTAAATTTAAATAAATAAACATAGATATATATTTAATTCATGTAATCATAAATTGAATAAAAAATTGACGTATTACTGTAAATCACTGTTAATCATTATACACCAAAAATTACAAGCTAATATACCCAAAAGACTGAAATATTATATAATATTTTCAGCCTAAAAAGTATACTAGCGTGTTGTTAAATTGCTGAGTTCTTAATTTATTCTGGGATACTGTTAATATAATTTTTTTTCAATGCACTTATATTCTTATAATAAATAACAAATTTACATAAATGCATTATCAAAGGTATCGAATTTCAATATCAATATCAATTTTTATACATTTTATATAAATGCGGAAACTGTTTTTTAACTGATAATACCACTGCTTCTTGATAATACTGCACCATTTTCTTATGATGAACACGCTCATAGGATGAAATATGGGATGCAAAGCAAATAATATTTTTATTTAAATAAAAATAAATTACATACCTTGTAAACGTAATCCCTCTTCTTTTAGAAATCCATAAAAGATAAAATAAATGATTATAAAATACGAAATAGAAGAGAAATGATTTACATGTATAAACATGCGATCGATGATAGAACAAAATTATTCCAAGTGTTTCGTTTAGTGCCAAATAGGGTTATATTAGCAGAACGTCTTGGCGAAAACCGCCATAAACCATCGCCAAGCGTGGCAATCTTGATATTTTATTTAACTTTGGTTGGCGGTTGAGGGCGCTGGGGTAGCAGTGAAATATCTGTATATATTAATCTGTGGTCCCAAGTATGACTGACTTACATTTCTATGGCTCTGTGCTTGCGATGTCACGGAAATACGCCCGCACTTTATTCTCGGATTCTCTGAAATGGCCGATTTTGCTAACTGCTACTATTATTCTAATGGACGTCAGTCAGGAAAATATGCACAGCACAATTAAATACCTCTGTGCAAATTATTTACATCTGGATATTGACACTTCAACATTAACGAACAATTTTTAATTGTAATAATGCGAAAACTTGCTGTGTTTTAACAACGACTCTCAAAGTCCTACCTGGTCCGTGACGTCACAAATGACGAAATGCTAAGCTCGTCGACGTCAAGCTGGCAACTTTTAGATTGGTGCTCGGACTGATCCGCTCAACCTTGTATTAAAGAACCTTGGATGATAATTTACAAAGCTTACTTTTCACGCTCGTTGACAATAACATAAAATTAGCACAGAGCGTTTATTTTTAAAATAGCGTTCATTTATACTTCGACATAGCAGATTCGGTTTAACTGGTACAAAAATGACACATTTCAAACAACATGATTACCCCTGGCCAAGAAGATATAACAAGAAAGTTGGGCTTAAAATGAACATTTATGTATACAATTTAAAAGATAGGTTATGATTGATCGGATGAATCCATCACCTGACTGGCATACTATAGCAGAGTGAATTCCAGTTCAAAGAAAACATCAGTAGATCGAGCACCATATCACATCAAATAGGTTGCACCCCAAATGCTGTCTCAAACTAGAAAGGTACCGGTACACAACGTTGCAAATCGATGGATGGCAGCCTAGAGTAGTACTTCGTTACACAAACCTCATAGACCAATAATATACGAACACCATATTTATGATTATACTTTAAGCAGAGCACAACTGCTCACCTTCAATTGATTAAACTGACATACTACGATCTAGCAACAGTCTGGATAACACTTCTGACCTTCAGACCAGTATGCATTACGATGAAAACCACAAAACACGAAAAGGGAGAGACGCTCATACGGAATTTTAGTACCGAGGCGAAGCTCATACGGAAATCCAATACCGAAGCTGTTGGGTTGCTTTAGTATTTAGGTAATTTGGAGATTTGAAAATTTACTTTTATTTCTTTTTCCCTGGCTCAATATTCTTAATTTGGTAATATTTAAATAATATTTATTGGCTTTTCATTTATTCTTTAATTAGAATATTTTTAATCTTCTAAATTAATTTTCTTTATGATATTCTTAGTTAAAAATGTTCCATTCCTTAAATTAATATTACTTTTGATTTGCAAATTTTAGAAATTATTTATTTATTTGATTCCTCTTAAAATTCCCTTTAATTTGACGTCCCATTTTCCCATTTTGGTTAGAAATTCCGTTTGTTCTACAGTTTCAAGTTATTTCCATGTCTCACTGTAATTCAAAAATTTCAGTTGCGGCCATTTTCGGAATTTTGTTTCGCGGGCCCTTTACTGCGATTAAGCCGCCACCTAAGCGTTTTTCGCGCCTCTTTAGAATTCGGGATTTTTTTTAATTGGTTCGCGTTTTTTCGGATCGTCTGCTCTCGGAATTAAGAGTATTATTTTGGCAATTCTAATTTCGGTAAGCGAATTTTAATTGCTGCCGTTTATCTAAACTCGCCCTTTTGCCGCAAGTATAAATACGCGCGTAGAACTTTTCAGTTTGAGTTTTTTGTTGAAATCCTTCGTTGTGCGTTAGCGCGAGAAGCGCGTTGTTTTTTTCGAATGGAACTTATGTTCCACGCGAGTTTTTTTAATGGAACGTTAAGTTCCTCGCGTTATTCTTTTTTTTCATTAGTTGTTTTAATTTAAATTATGCATTTTTCAAGCTTTTTCGCGTAATTCGCGACGTAACTCTCCAGAAAAGTGTATGGCGAAATTCCTTTTGCGAGTTATGTGAATGAAGCGTCTGACGATGACGTCCGAGTTTTGAGAAAATCCTAGCGTTCCAGATGTGGTTGTTAGGCCTCTGCTGATGTTTTTCAAAAGTGCTGAATCCTTTCCTGACTAAAGTTTGTTGAGATCCTGATCCCAAGAAAACCAGTTTTTTTTCCAAAAATCTGTGCTGCTCCAATGATTGGAACTTTCCCCCTGTCTGGCGGCCCATCCGGGTGAATACTGATGTTTTATTTAAACCCTTAATTTCTTTAATTCTGAATATGATTTCTCAATATTTTTGAAATGCATTTAACTAAAATTTATTCTGTAAAATTAAAATTCTAAACTTCATTCTGAGAGCAAATTTCTAAACCTTCATAATTTTTAAGAGCCTGGGTTAAAAATTCTAAAATTCTTTAAATTTAATATTTTTGTTAATGATTTTTGATGAAATTTAAATAGATTGTTTTGAGTTAAGTTTTTTATGCTAATTCCTTAATTTTAACTAAGTTGATAAAATTCTAAAATTCTAATGTTAATTCTTCCTGAGTTGCCTGCCTGTGAGCAGTGTTTTTGTATTTGTTAATTGGAAATAATTGAAGTTACAATTTAATAAACTAATTTTCTTTAAACTAAATATTATGTCTTCATTTATCTTTTTTAAACACAGCAGGTTTTATTCTATCTGTCAAACACAACAGTAGTTTTGGTGCCGTGACCAGGATTCGAACCTGGGTTATTGCAGCCACAACGCAATGTACTAACCACTATACGATCACGGCCTTTGAAAACCACAAAACACGAAAAGGGAGAGACGCTCATACGGAATTTTAGTACCGAGGCGAAGCTCATACGGAAATCCAATACCGAAGCGAAGCTCATACGGAATTTTAATACCGAGACGAAGCTGTTACGAAGCCATAACGAAGCTGTTATGAAGCTAAAGCTCTTCCAAAAAACATGTTGCTAAACACTCCTGATTAGTGTTGCCAACATCCAAAAGTAGCTCTGTCAAAAACCACTAATTTACCTAAATTTCTGTCACATAACAAAGATTGCTAGTTCTCTTTGATGGATAACTTAAAGGACCATATATAATACAACATAAAATATACTTCTAATTCAACATAAAATATACTTTTAATACTACATAAAATTTACTTCAATTTATTTACAAATAACATTCCTTTACTATCCAATCCACGGAGAGTAACATTCAAATCTATCACAATCTATCTACGAATTATCTTAATGTTTCTATCGCATATGCTTCTTTACAGACAGAATACTACCCATATACTAATCCGCACTTCATCCGAAGTACATCATCTCGAGATCGTACGTAGAAGTACATCATCGTACATTAATCTTGAAATATCTCTAAAACAAATACGCAAATCCACGAAGCAATACGAACCAAACATAAATGTTTTCATGTGCTTTGAAATTTTTATCCTGTCTTATTTACTACCTAACCAGACTTGTCAATACATTTCAAACAGATTGCACTTCCCCTTAATGGTGTTGAAATTTAATCTCACTGAATGCATTACTGTTTTTTCCATTCCACAGCTCATTTATTTTCTAAACCCAGTTGTTACCTTCATATGTAACTACCCTATTTTTTCTTTCCGGGTAAAGGTGGGAAAAGTAGTTTCCGAAACCGGTGTTTCCATCTTTATTTTCTAAATACACTACCTAATTTTGTAAACTAAAGTCAGTTACCCTTACTTTAGGTTATTGCTTTACTTTTATGTAGATTAGGAGGCTCCGCTCCCTGCTCGCTTACGCTCACCAACACCGTAACGGGCTTTGCGAATCGGGAGTCCTACTCGCCAGCGTTCGCAGAAATCACTTCGCGAGCTCTTTCTTTCCGCCTTCAGCGCAGGCGTAATACGCCCGTTGGAGCAATCTCTTGTTCGCTAGTACTCACCAACCCCAGATCTCGCTTTGCAAGCTATACGTTTTGCTGCTTATTCTTCATACAGTCACAACCATTTGCTTATCGTTTGTTTGAATCATTCATTTAAATATTGTTTCTATTGAAATGACAACAGCGTTATGGTTGCAAACTCTTGGAACTCGAGAACACAGTCTCCTATCCGCTGCCGCTCATTAACCTCTCAATTTCGTTTAACGAGTTCTTTCTTTACAGCTGCTACACATATGTAATAGCCTAGAGACTCCTCCGCCTGCTGACTGACACTCGCCAACCAACTTACTCGATGAGCTCACTCCGAGATCTCTTTCTAACCGCCTATTGCGCAGACGCAATACGCCCTTTGGGTCAGTCCCTTAATCTCTGATGCTCAACAACTCCTGGAGATCTCTTCGCAAGCTCTATCAATCTGGCCAGCCACCTTTATGTACCTTGCACCATGCCCACCTTTGCATACCTTGTAAGCCCTTGTGTATCTTGCAAGCTACTGCTCACCATATCCCGATGTCTTCTCCCCCTGTATATTGCCGCTAATTTATTGCCGAAGCACGCTTCGCGAGTTTTTTCGTTACACCTGCTTAGCAGCCTTACAAATAGAGCGTTTGCGAACATTATTGTCATGAACAATTACGATTCATTGTTGAAAACACTGTTACCATTTCAAAAGAAGTAATATTTAAAGGAAGCTCTAAATAACTAATGTATTTTTAATTGCTTAAATCCATAATTTAAATATTACTGTTTTTGAAATGGCAACAGTGTTTCCAACAATGAAAGTTAAACCATCTATATAGTATTCTTTTGAGATGGCAACAGCGTTTTCAACAATGAAAGATTAGATTTTGAAGATACAACAAAGGAAATAACATTTTTATAATGTAGTGTAAAAAGTAGTATAAGTAGTGTAGTTTCACTTCAAAATTGTATAAAAAATAAAAATGTCCATCCGATTGTAACTAAAATAGGAGCGACACATGGGAATATATTCTAAATCATCATGCCAAATTGCAAGTCATTTCATGCCAAAGGTCCGGCACTAGCCTTGACAGAAAATCTCTATTTTAAAAGGATTTGTTTAGTGGAAGAATTCATCCTTTGGACTTTTACGCCCTAACTGATCATCTAGCTGTGTCTAATTGACGGGCCAGACCTGTGTGTAATTGAAATAAAAATACGATACATACAGAATCATAAAATAGGTTAATTCCTATTAAAATCATCATTTTACAAACACTGCACACAATTTAATGTATTTTGAATCATGTTATTTTTGTGATATATTGTCAAATATTTTATTTTCAGTTTTTATTATTTTTGTTTACACTCTGGACAGCCTATTTTCATCTAGTAGAATACAATTGGATAGAATACACCGAAATATTTTTAAACCTAATTCAAAGGGAAACTAATTTTCATTTCATTTATAGTGTTGCGAACATGTAAAAAGCTTTGGAGTCCCTGTTTCCCCTCCATACTTTCGGCTCCTTCAACTACCACGCGCAGCCTTACAGGCATTCTGTCCCATGACATGACACTAGGGTTTCCAGAATGTCGAAGGTGTAAGAATGGTTGCCAGATTTGGCGATCTATCGACAATTTGGCGAGTTTCCGAAGGTTCGAGAAGCACCCCGAAATAATCAATATTCTACAAGATATTAGAGATTTCCAGAGGTTTCTATGGAGAGTCTATAAAAGGGATCCTCACTCAGTCAGAGAGGAGTTGACGAGATACGAGCAACATTGAACTATGATTTTCGTCAATATTTTGATAATACTATCAGTTATTTTGTGAAATGAGTGAAGCATTTACATGCTGTTTTACTGTACATTGTTCCTGCTTGCGCTGTGTTTGTGAATAAACGCGTTAGTTATCCTGGAAGTTTGACTCATTCTTGAATCCTGAGCACACACCCACGATTCCGAAGGATGCTTCGTAACAATACCCAGTTAAAACGGGCTCTAAGTGTAAAAATCTGATGTGGGCAGCACATGACTTTCCCTGCAGATTCATATTCACGTTCTCCTTATTTCTTTAATAATTCATTCAATTGAGTTTAATTGCACAAAACAACACCCATAATTATTTAAAATTACACCAAATTTACCCTTTTCATTCAATTTTCGTGGTAACTGGACTTATTTTCAAAGGTGGCAGAGCGAATATGCGAGAAAACTAAAATATCTCGAGAACGGCTAGTCCTAGTGTAATGGGGTTAGTCTTATTCTCCATCGTTAAAAATTACGTATAAAACAAGCATTTAATTGATATATTTGAGCATATGTAGTTTTTATTTTAGATTTTGATGATTTTTGCGGGTCATTTTACAAAACAAAGCAGGTTATTTTTTTTTTCGAATCGTACCAAAATCTAATCAGCACCAGGGTAACCTACAAGTGACTTATCTACCAAATTTTGTAAAATTTGATGTGTTAATTTCCCAGCTAGAATGGAAACAGGCAATTTTTGCTGACCATTTTGAAAAATAGGCGGATTCTTTTATCCCGAATCGTACTAAACACTAATCAGCACCAGGGTCACCAACAAGTGACTTACCAAATTTTATAAAATCTGGTCCATTAGTTTTTGAGTTAGAGTGAATACATACATTGCACAGAGACGTACACAGACGTCACGAGAAAAATAGTTTTTTCGTATTCTAGAAGTTCCAAAACGTACAGATAAATCAGTTGAAAACTCGAGTTGAGATTTTCGGTATGATTCCAATACTTTCCCTATACATTACCATGTATTGCAGGGAAAGTAAAAAAGTTATTACGATTCCAAAAAAAAACAATTTTCGAGTAGAAAAACACTTATTAGCAGAACAACAAATGCGAGAAACTCGGAAACATCAAAAATAAAGTTAACTCGAAAGTTGCCATTACCTTTATGTCGAAATCGTTTCCAGTGAGCAAATAGAAACGAGATGTAATTTCTTTTTGTAGTAACAGTTTTGTGTGGTTAAAATTGTCTGCTATTTACTTTCCTTTAATGTTATTACAAAAATTCCATTCCAAACCTAAAATAAATATTATTTTTCTAGAATTTTCAGTTGACTGTTTTTGTATCCTTTAACAGAAATATTTATCATCAAATAGAAATAAACATTCATAAAATAAGTAACGAAATTGTCTCTTACAGAAAAGAAACAATATAAATGATTATTTTTAAAATCTAAATAAAACATGATAGCAAAAGAGTGATTCTTTTGTAAACATTTATATCGCATTGAAAGCAGTTAAATTTCGTAGAGGTTTTTTTTTTTGTTGTTGTTTGTTTGTTATTTTTTGTGGATATGTGGGGGATCAATTTTAACCCTAGAGCCTTATATTTTCTAGAGATTTCGTCGATTGAATTATAGTTTCATGCAAACAATTTATTTATTTCTGAATTTATACCTATTACACAAAAATTAACTGAAGTGTGTCTCAACTCGTCTGTCTCATAATACCAGAATCCATTTCAGTAGGTTTTTTTCCAAACTTTATAAGAAAATTTTTGAAAAATCGGTATATTGGGTCCAAATGATTACAATTATAACGAGTTACTCTTGACTTTAAAGGGCTTGAAAAAATATTTCGATTGATACCGTACTTGGTAATGTATACCCGGGGAGGGGGGTAACTTGCCCCAGAGAACAGTGTTTTTTTTTTTTCAGGCCGGGGGTGAATGAAATTTTAGATGGGGGTAAATTTTCTATTTGCCCTATATAAATATATCTAAATGCTGTCACATAAATAGAAACTAAGTTAAAATAAAGTGTCTCCGGGGGGGAGGGGCGAATACTCTTTCCGGGGGCTTCACCCTCCTACGGAGGTATGCCTGAAAGAAACACTGCTCGAATAATCTAATGACGTCAAGAACAAAAAAATTGTATCGCGGCTAATTTTCACAATTTAAATTATTAAGTCTCGTGATCATTATAAGCCCATAACCATAAATCATTGTAAGCCCATAAACCAGTCTCGCCATAAGTAAACTCTTTTATGTATGATTATGTTAAATTTTGTCCTATGTATGATTATGTTCAATTTTGTACTATTCTGCCATATTAGAAAAGTATAAAATATCGAAGTTTTGGTTCGAATTTTAAAAATGTTTATCTAGTTCTTGATTTTTTTTTTTATGACAAAGCCGGATATAAAGTTTCGTGAAAATCCATTTAATATTTGTGGCAGCTATCGGCCACACAAGAAATCCACCACAGACATACAGACAGCTGGATACTACTCCAAAAATAATTAAAACGTGTTGACGAAGTCTTAAAACATACATCGGCATCAAAATTTCGAATCCGAAAATTTTTCGTGAAAACAATACTTTCTCTATACTATGTTACTCAGTATGAGCAAGTAAAAATGTGAAAGGAATTTTGAACTTTTGTGTTTTTTTAATTTTACTGTAACTTTATTGAAACGAAAGTTCTGAAAAGACTTTTGCTATCCAAATCCGAGCTCGTAATGAAGATTCCGTCATCACCGTATGAGCTATTGCTCGCATAAAAAGAGTTTATTTTTTTCATTCTGCTATCTATACAAAACAAGTGGGTGGATTTTAGCAATTTAGCTTCTGTTGTGTTCTTAGTTTTATCTATTATTTTAAAACTAAAAGGTATGCCTGTCATATGACGGAATTCAAAATTTGCAAAATATTACTTCCCATTCGGTGTCATTTTTATTAATTTGCCGACATTCGCAACATCCCGCCAAATTTTTTACCAAACATCAAGGACGAACGAACTGAGAAATGACTTTTTCTTATAGTAGATTTCTATATTCTTTCCAAGATATTGAATTTTCATCGATTTGGTGACATTTTCGTTCATTTTTGTGATCATTTATTTAGTTTTGAGATATTTAAAAAAAACTCACCAAAATTATCGCCAAGTGGGACGGTTAGACTGACAGGCATTGCAATACTATCCCCTTTCAAAACACAATTAATTTCATTAATTTTGCGTCATATCTATCAATTTAGCGAAATTTTTATTGATTTGTCGACATTTTTATCGATTTAGCGACATTTTCGTCGCTTTGACGATATTTTAATAGATTTGGCGATATTTAAAAACTCGCCACATGTGTCGTCAAGTGGGACGGTTGGACTGACAGATAAATGCTTCTGAAACATCATTACAAAACTATCCTCTTCCAAACTAGAATTAATTTCATTGATTTAGCGTCATATTTATCAATTTGGCAACATTTTTATCAATTTGGTGACATTTTTATCGATTTGCCGAAATTTTTATCGATTTGGCGACATTTGATAAATTTGGAGACATTTTAGAAAGCCGCCAAATTTATCACCAAGTGGGATGGTTGGACTTGGCAGACAAACGCTATCGAAACATCATTACAATACTATTTCCTTTCAAAACGCAATTAATTTCATTGATGTGGCGTCATATTTATCAATTTGGCGACATTTTCGTCAATTTCGCAACATTTAAAAATGTCGTCAAGTTGGCGATACCTTGCCAAATTAGTCGGCAAAGTTTTCACCAAGCGTTACTCAGAGATAGATAGACTGATAAATCAAGGTGTTTAGATTTTAAATGACAGATTATGCATAATTTGGTATTTCTAGCAATTTTGGATCAGGTTGCCAATTTCAATTAACTTATATTTCGCGCGAATATAACTCGTCAATTGGAAATACTGCTAGCGTCCTTTAACCAATATGCTCCATTATATTATATTAAAATACGTTATTATTAATTCAGCAATTTGGAGTAAGTTTCGTAATTCTGGCGTCATTTTTAACTATTTTGCAACATTTTTCTCAATTTGACACTACTCTAAAAAGTCGCCAAGTTGACGATATTTAGCCAAATTAGTCACCAAATTTGTCGCCAAGTGTTCACATTAGATAATACTTACTACTGATCATTTTTATGTAAATTTTAGATACATTTATCTAAAAAACGTGCAATATCTCGAAAATAGTTTAAGCTAGCTTCCTAGAAATTGTGTAACTCGTTTAAAAATAAAAAAAATCATGTATAGAATGATTATTTATTTAAAATTAATGAATCTCCTGATATTTTCAAAAATTCATTCGAAAATTTGGAGGTATTCCGAGCGTTTGAGTGCGTTTAAAATCGACAAACTTCAATCGTCTTACAGCATTCACGGATCGTAATAATCGTACCAAATTACGTTATAAATGCTCCATTCGTTCTTGAGATATCGCAACCACAGTCTCATGAACGTACATATATACATACACAGAAATCACTTCAAAAACGTTCTATTTGAATTCAAGGATGCTTGAAACGTGCTCTTACGTCGAAAACTCGAATTCGAATTTTCAACCCCATTACAATACTTTTAATAGCTTTGGCAGCTCTACCAATGGTAGTTAAATGCTATGTCAGTAAAACGATAGAAGGAATGCATGTATTATCTTTCTGTTGAATTTCCAATATGAACGGAGAGAAATATTTGATATGTCTCCTGCGTGTAAGAGGGTCATGAATCAGTCGGGGGAAAAAAATCTGTCTCCCTTTTCGGAAGACGTAGGCCGCCAAGTGTTCTCTAAGATAGATATCATTTCGTTTATTTACACAGTAAACATTTTATGCATTTATTTCGAAAAAAATCTGATGTGGGCAGCACATGACTTTCCTTATATAATGCAATGAATTTACTGCTTTTACAGTTAAAAAAATGTTATTCTTATAGTAGATACTTATACTCTTTCCAAGATATAGAATTTTCTCCAATGAGTCGTCATTTTTATTGATTTAGAGTTATTTTTATCCATTTGGCGAGATTTTCGTTAATTTGGCAACATTTAAAAATGTCGCCAAGTTGGCGACATTCCGCTAAATTCGCCGCCAAAATCTCGCCAAACGTTATGGACGGAGAAATGAGTTATTCTTACAGCGAATAAATTGACTATTGGCGTTCAAATACAAAAGTATTACTCAAAGTATCTTTTCTCGTGAATGGAACGAGTTAGATCCACGAGAATGATGTCACCAAATTTATTGCATGATATTACATGTGAAAAGTGAACCTGTTTCTTAGCAGTTAATTTGTTTTTTTAATTTACGGGGTTCTTTGATAAATTTATTTGAAAAATGTGCAATATCTCGAGAAAGGTTCATGCTAGCGTTCTAAAGTTTATGTCAATCGTTTTCTAAAGAAAAATTACATAAGAAATGTTTATTTGCGTAACTTCATTAAAGGTTTTGATTTTTTGATGATTTTTTCAAAATTTCACTCGAAAATTTAGGGGGTTCTGAGAATTCGATTGTGTTTTAAAACGATTTCCTTCCAGTAGTCACGGGTTGTGATTTTTGTACCAAATTTCACACGAATCGCTCCATTTGTTCGTGAGATATCGTCTCCACAGACTCACTGACACACACACACACACACACACACATACTTTCACACACACACACACATACTTTCACATACACACACACACACACAGACATCACTTCAAAATTTTCGATTCGCGATCAGGAATGCTGGAAACTTGCTCTCCTGTCGAAAACTCGAATTCGAATTTTCGACCCAGTCACAATACTTTCCTTATACATTATGTATATAAGTAATGTAATATATAATTAAAACAAGAAATACCAATCATATATAACGCATTGATTATGAAACACTTTCCAACTGAAATGCAATTTTATTTAAACATCTCTAAAATGCGATACATTCAGCTGTGATATTTTTTAAATTATCACAGAACTACAATAATTTGTTTTACTTGAAAACTTAAATCTTCATCGAAAAAAATGAACTTTATTTTCATCTTTTGGCTCTCTATGTAGAAGCACTGAATATTTCATTCATGCACTTTTATTCCAGACTCCAGAGCTAAATTATTTTGCATGAAAAAAATTCCAATTCTTATACAACTCATCTTACAATCACTTGTTTTCTCAACATCCATTAAAATTAGGCTTTGTTCTAGAAATAATCAATGTGTGATGATCACTTAAATTCAAAAGTATTGTAATTGAGTTAGCGCAAAATATATATGCACAGAAAATACGCAAAAACAAAGCAGTTTTAGGACGGATGCAACACTAAATATAATTATAAAAGAATTTTAAAAATCACGATTTTTACCCTGGAGAAAAAAGATGGATGCCATATTTCATTTTTAAGAGGGTCACGTGATCTCTTCATATTATATGGGTGTCTTTTATTTTTATTGTTATTTTTATTTTTATTTAAAAAACTACCAAACATATTTTGCTGACATTTTCTTCATATATGTTATGGCATAATTTGAATATTTCCTTCCACTGGCCACTATAGGCCTATAGGCCATTTACAAAACACAGATTATGCGTTTTGGCAGTTATACGCTTAATGCATTTGAAATGAAGAATTATTTGAAATTAATATTTTTTTCTAATAAATAACTTTCTCATCTGACAGTCTAGCATATTTTAAAAGTGGGGCAACATTGTTAAAATTACAACGAAAGTATTAAAAGTATAAGAAAAGTTTATTCACAGTTAATGGAAATCGCTTATTCGTTCTATTTTTAAGAGTTTCCAAGATAGTTGAAAAGTGTTTATGACTTTGTCTGCATGTCTGCTTCTATCTGTATGTCTGTCTGTTCGCACGATAACTGCCGTAAAAATTACTTTATCAAAATAAAATTTTAGTATGCTATTGAGACATCTCCATATGTGAAATATTCAGGTGATATGGTGAAATATTCATTTCTTTTACATACAGAGCCAAACGATTTATATTTCAATGACGTCATTTGAAATAAAGTTCATTTTTTTCGATGAAGTTTTAAGTTTTCAAATATAATAAATTATTGTAGTACTGTGATAATTTAATTTGAATTTTTCTGAATTTTCGCTGAATGTATCGCATTATAGAGATGTTTAAATAAAAATGCATTTCAGTTGGAAAGTGTTTCATAATCAATGCTTTATGCATAATTGATCTTTCTTGTTTACTTTTGATACAATACACAAAGGGAAAGTATAATTGCAAAGGGAAATGTGAAGATGTCAAAAAGGCAAAGAGGGATCGAACTGTTTGGGATAGGGTATGTCAAATACCTGTCTTTTTGAGAGGTTCTTCGTTTGAAATTGGCTCTGTTCCACCCGTAAGCAAAAGGTTAAATGAAATTACAAAACAATCTTTTGTTCTAAAATATATTGCTTGTTGAATGTAGGGTAACATTTTCCTAAAAGCTGTTACGTCTCAGCCATTCTTTTAAACACTAAACACGTATGTTTCTCTTCCGTTCAAAAAGTTCCATAACATTTTGAAAGTGTAGTTTCAGACTAAACGGCGCCTCTTTATGTTGAAGCTTTTTCTTTTACTGCGACTACTTTCATAGCAATATATTCTGTGTTGTATACAAGAAACATTGCTATATTATTATACTTTTTATGCAAGGAGAAATGTTACAACTTTATTAATAATAGAATTGTATGAAAACACTTCAAAATAATTAATATTTTAAAAATAAAGACAACAAAAATATTGGCTATAATTAGAAGTATTTTATTAAAATCTCCTTTTAGGACGTACTAAAATGACACAGCCAGAGCTCTTTCGGGCATTACTATGCCCTTCATCAGTGGCGGAATGAAAATAAGTGGCGAATGTGCAGGCCCTAACCGCTAGACACAATTTATATATTGATCATTTTGCATTTTCAAATACGAGGCATTTAAAATATATATATTTTAAATGCCTCGTATTTAAAAATGTAAATTGATTAATATGTAAATTTTGTCTTGCGGTTATAGCCAGTATTTAAGCATATGTTAGTCACTTATTTTCACTTCGCCACTGATGAAGGACATAGTAATGCCCAAAAGCGCTATGGCTGTTGTTGTTGTTGAGACCCAGACTGTTCGACCTACCAGAAAGGTGTAAGGTAACTGTTTTGGACGGCCGGGAAGTGCCACCCAATTTAGACCGGAACCCAGTGGGGGAGGCTTCCACAGGGACCGTACCCTCTTTCCCCTATCACCAACCTCTCAAAAGGACTTACGGACCCACATGTTTAACGTGATCGTACTCCACATGAACACGGCGGCAGTTGTGGCAGCGTGCAAATCCAGCGCGCAAACCACCGGACTACCGCGCCCGAAATGTGCCAACAGCACGCGGTGTTCCCAGGTGGTCACCCACCCAAGTACTAACCGCGCCCGATGCTGCGTCACTTCGGTGATCTAACGAGAACCGGTTTTTCAGAACGGTAGGGCCGTTGGCCACAGCTCTATGGCTGTTGTTGAGACCCAGACCGTTCGACCTACCAGAAAGGTGTAAGGTAACCGTTTGGACGCCGGGAAGTGCCACCCAATTTAGACCGGAACGCAGTGGGGGAAGCATCCACAGGGACCGTACCCTCCTTCCCCTACCACCAACCTCTCGGAAGGACTTACGGACCCACATGTTTAACGTGATCGTACTCCGCATGAACACGGCGGCAGTTGTGGCAGCGTGCAAATCCAGCGCGCAAACCACCGGGCTACCGCGCCCGAAAAGTGCCAACAGCTCTATAGCTGTGTAATTTTAGTACGTAGTAAAAGGATATTTTAATAACAGACTTTTAATTATGGTTAATTTTTTGTGGTTGTCTTTATTTTTAAAGTATTTATTAATAATATTATATACATTTATACGAATGTTCTTCTCTTTCACATTGGAAAAGTCGCCGAATAATGGTCCGAATTTATCGATTGTAAAGAACTAATACAAATTCCCAACTACTTGTGCATCTGTCCGTCTGTCATATTCTTTTAAGTACTTACCAATAGATAAAAACGTCCAATTTTGTACACTGTCCAATCGTTCGATAAAATTCCTGGATAAAATCGAATATTTCGAAATTGAACATTGGAGGAATTCAGATTAAAGTTCGTCACGGGGAAAAATTTTAGAATTTTACCCAACCCGGCCCGACTATATCAATTTTGGAACTCGACTCAGGCAATAATAATTCGAATAAATTTTCTACACACTACTGTGCAGACTAATGCGCCGCGGAACACCCTTTGAGAATTTCTGACGCAGAAACTTAAAATTTTTTGCTTCCGTACATCACTTAACATAAATAATCTCGGACGGGTTTCATAATTATTATTGTTCAAAAACAAAATAAGCAGAAAAATGTTTTCTTAAAACATATTTATTTTAAAAATCAAAAGGAAATACCAACTCGACTATAAAACATAACATCTTTCAACACATACACACACCGGCCAGTGAATTAGAAACATGGGAACGTGTATACAAATGTAGATCACAGACGGATGTATACACACACATTGCTGCGTACACACACATTCAACAGTTTCAGTTTATATTTTAATAGGAACCGGTCCCATGAATTTGCATTAGACTGAAATTACCTAAATGACCATTTGCACAAGTAAGTATCAGAAACAGTAATAGAAGGTATAAAAAAATTATGTAGATCTAAATTAAGATACCCGATAAAAACACATGATAAAATATATGACATAAAGATACAATAAACAAGCAGTAGCGTTTCCAGAAAAAATGGGAATAACCGCAAATATATTGTTTTACATACCTCCTAACACCATTTTTCTGAACTTCGATAGGTTTCGATGGGTAACTGGAGGAGGGGGATTATAACTGCCCAAACTCCCCCTCCTGGCGACGCGACGCCACTGTAAACAAGTATACGTTAATTGAATTGGGTATTTTTCTGTGCCTCACCAGATCATTTATATACAAATTTCCACCATTATGTCCTCATCAGTATGGAATACCTGATACCTGCATTAGTACAGGACCACACACACAAATAGTAGTTACATTTACAGGACCACCTACACAAATGGTAGTTACACTTACAGGACCACCCACATAACTGGTAGTCACCCTTATAAACTTTACCACGCCACCATCCTTCCATATTTGATCTTACCTTCTAAAATTTTCATGTCTTCTCCTGCCTCAAAAATGAATAATTTACTTATCCTTCCCTTGACGCCCGGGGACCTCTACTAGAGTGGTATTCTCCCCCCGTATGAGCTGCCCTGAATGGAATCAAATAAACTATTAACGATATCTTGGATACCGCTACTATTTTGTGTGCTTTATTTTTACATTACAGGTACAATTTATCATGCAGTAATTGCTTGATACCATGCAGTAAATAAAGTACCATGCAGTAAATAATATCATGCAGTAAATAAAGCACGTGACTTTGCGCGCAATCAATAATAAACGGGGTCACAACGTAAAATGCAGCGAAAAAAGATAAATCAGCATAAGTACGGTTCGGAAATCACTTGGGTTTCCTTCTTCAATGCAACAAGTTTAGCCCTGAGACCAGGTCTGAACGTAAACCCTGGGCATTCAGGTCCAGACTAATTGCACTGAAGAAAGAAATCTAGATATCTGAAACGCACGTATGCTTAGTTATCTTCATTTGCGCTGCATTTTATGTTATGAACCTGTTCATTATTAATGTTGCGTGTTGTTTTATTTATTTTTCATGAATATAAAAAATGTCTTCCTTACTACTCTC
The DNA here is from genome assembly GCA_951213105.1 of Amaurobius ferox. Classification (NCBI taxonomy): domain Eukaryota; kingdom Metazoa; phylum Arthropoda; class Arachnida; order Araneae; family Amaurobiidae; genus Amaurobius; species Amaurobius ferox. Next base: position 132,189,574 of record OX578144.1, read on the forward strand.
AAATCAAAAACTACAGAAAATAGCATGTACAATATTTCAAAGGCCACATTGTTTAAAAGTTTAACCGTATATTTTTACAAAACTAAAACTTGGTACTTTGATGCATATGTAACGTGCTGAGTATATATATTAACATTTTTATAAGTCAAGAAAAGCAAACAAATAGTTTCTTGAAAACTTTTTATGAATATTTTAGATTTTATATAAAATTATTTTATTCAGGTGCATTGAAATAATGAATATTCATGATATTAAAAGAGAAAAAGAAATATATATTCTTCAGCGATATTGCTGCAGAGGAATGAAAATGAAAACTTCCTAGCGGGGAATGTTTTGGTTATTACCTCGGAATGCATTTGAGCAACGGACAAAACTAAAAATGCATTTTAACAGTTCGCTTTTTTTCCATTTACTTTTGTTGGGGTTTTTTTTTCTGTCCAGAGTGTCTTGTAAATCTAGAACTCTTTAAATCGCTGCAATAAAGTTGTTTTTGATATAGTTCTTAACCTTTTGCTTACGGGTGGGACAGCTTCAATACCAAACGAAGAACCTCTCAAAAAGACAGGTTTTTGACATATCCTACCCCAAACAGTTCAATCCCTCTATGCAGGCATTGGCGTCCGTGGACGCCATAAACGTGTTTGATCATTGCACTATAGATAAACCAATTTATGCATAATTGCGTTAAATTTTATCCCCTGCTATCATGTTAAGTAAATATGAAATTTCGAATAAATTTGGCAGTTTCCGTTCGAATTTCAAAACATTCTATCTAGTTCTAGATTTTTCGATTACAAAGCCAGATATAAAGTTTTATGAAAATCCATTAATCTTCATAGCACCCGTGGTGTACACAAGAAATCGACCACAGAGAGAATACGGACACCACTCTAAAAACAGTCAAAACGTTTTCAGGAGGTCCTAAAACAGATATTGGCATCAAAATCTTAAAATCAAAAATTTTCGTGAAAACAATATTGTCTATAGTATGAGAAGCATATATACTATTATTTTATAGTTTTCTTTCTATACTTATAGAAAGATAGTATGAAGTAAAAATTATGTATGAAACAGACTAACCTAATTTATTTTGGATAATCTTAGTTTTACTATTATAATCACTGTTACGAACCGTAATCTGTGTAGAGCAGTAATGAATTGTTTTCTTCTTTCTGTGTAACAAGAGACATCTTATTTTGCTTTGTATTTACTTTCACAAGCTAATTAATCAGGTCCAAATAATCTTTGACTGAATCTATTCCTAGACGCAAAATGCAATTCCAGGAAAATCTTGTAAAATCCAGAACAAGTAGCATATCCAGGCACAAAGCCTATTTTTTTCTTCTCCGATTATTTCATGAAATAAATGCGTTTATTTATAACCCGTCTTAAAATCGAATTATTTCTTTTGATTTGTTCAAAACAGCCTCCTGACGAAAATTGTAATTAATTATTTTGATTTAGAGAAAAACATTCTGTTACTTAATTCTCCTTAATGAAATACGTTAAAACTGAATTAAATTAATGAATAAGCTAAAATAAACCTGGAGTATAATAAACTTGGGGTTTAATACAGCCGTTGTTTAATCTGGTCTAAACTATTGAAAGATATTTTTAATTGTATGATACTAAATTTCTGAGATAAATGCTGTCACATAGGGAAAACTGCAAATGAAAGTTTTGCAGTAGTAAAATGTAGAATGCAAGCAGAATGGAATGTATAATGTAAGCAAAAGCAATGTAAAATGTACATAGAATATAAGCGGAGTAGAATACAATAGGAAGATTGTAGGGTCATTGTAGCTTCGTGGATAAGGCAATACAAGTAATATAGGCTTTCTATATATATTTTATTCTTTGTCACTATTAAGTCTTGTGATCATTGAACCAAAAATAAACCCTTTTATGCATGATTATGCCAAATTTAGTCCTATGTTGTTACGTTAAAGAAATATAAAATTTCAAATAAATTTGGAAGTTTCCGTTCGAATTTCAAAAAATTCTATCTAGTTCTAGATTTTTTCAGTAACAAAGCCGGATATAAAATTTTGTGAAAATCCATTAATTTTTGTGGCACCCATGGTGTACACAAGAAATCGACCACAGAGAGAAATACGGACATCCCTCTAAAAACAATCAAAACGTTTTCAAGAGGTCCTAAAACATATATTGGCATCAAAATCTTAAAATCAAAAATGTTCGTGAAAACAATACTTTCTATAGTATGAGAAGTGTATACTATCTTTTTCTATAGTATTCTTTCTATACTTTCTATAGTATGAAGTAAAAATTATATGCGACACAGACTAACCTAATTTATTTTGAATAATCTTTACTATTATAATCGTTTGGATAATCTTTATTATTATAATCAGTGTATGAACCGTAATCTGTGTAGAGTAGTAATGAATTGTTTTCTTCTTTTTGTATAATAAGATACATTTTATATTTGTTTTATTTACTTTCACAAGCTAATTAATCAGGTCAAAATAATCTTTGACTGAATCTATTCTCAGACGCAAAATACTATTCTAGGTGAATCTTCCAAAATCCGGAACAAGAAACATATCCAGGAGCAATATTCTTTTCTTCTCCGATTATTTCACGTAATAAATGCGTTTATTTAGAATACATTTTGATCGAATTGTTTCTTTTGATTTGTTCAAAACAGCCTCCTGAAGAAAATTGTAATTAATTATTTTGATTTAGAGAAAAAAATTCTATTACTTAATTCTCTTTAATGAAACACGTCAAATCTGAATTAGATTAATGAGTATGATAAAATAAACCTGGAGTATAATAAACTTGGGGTTTAATACAGCCGTTGTTTAATCTGGTCTAAACTATTGAAAGGTATTTTTAATTGTATGATACTGTATTTCTGCGCTAAACGCTTTCACATAAGAGAAGCTGTAAATGAGAGTTTTGCAGTAGTAGAATGTAGAATGCAAGCAGAGTGTAATGTAGAATGTAGGCAAAGTAAAATATAGAATATAAGCGGAGTAGAATATATGGGGATTGTAGGGTCGTTGTGGCGTCGTGGATAAGGCAATACAACTAATATAACCTTGCTATATATATTTTATTCTTATGTGACATTTAACATCTCTAATACAAAACAACTACGCGCTGCCCATATACATTATATTTATGTCGATAAAATTTAGCATCAACAAGACTTTTCAATAAACCATAGCAGCTCCGTTGTTCCTTACATCAATTTTGCCATAATGTTCGTTAATTAAGCTTTATTTTTTTTAATTTGGCAACATTTGGAAAAAGTCACCATGTTGATGATATTTTGACAAATGCATTGCTAAGGCCAACCTAACGATACTTGCTGAATTTATACACAATTTTTTATAGATTTATCTGAGAACATACTATACCTTGAGAACGGTTCATGCTACCATTCTAAAATTGGTGCCATAAGTTTTCTAATAATAAGTAGCTTATGATTATTTACATTATTCATTTACCATGATTTAACACTATTTATTTAACGCGATTAAGCATTATATTTTAACATGATTTAACATTATTGAAGATTATCATGTTTTCCAACATTCACTCGAAAATTGGGGCAAGGTCTTTTTTAATATTCGATCGCGTTTAAAATCAATAGGGATTCAGTATTAACTGACTGTAATAATCGTACCTAGTTTTCTTTGAATCAATCCATTCGTTCGTGAGATATCGCTTCCACAGACTCACTGACACACATACATCATCTCAAAAGCGTTCGATTCGGGTTCAGGGATGCATGAAATGTGCTCTTTCGTCAAAAATTAGAATTCGAATTTTCGAGAATACTTTCCGTCAGAATACTTTCCCATAACCCATGAAATCCTTTCCTTCTTTCAATCCAAACCGTCCGTACTACCCAAGTTGTAAGGTTTCTGTTGGAGCGGCCGTGATATTGCCACCCAATTTAGACAATAGCCCAGTGGGAGTGACATCCACAAGAAACGTACCCTCCTTCCTCTGCCACCAATCTCTCGGACCAACGGATTTAACGTGCCCATACTCCGAGTAGATACGAGGATAATTTGGGCAGCATCGGCGATCAAACTCGGGTACTCTGAGTGGAATCCGCAATCCCAGTGCAATAACCACTGGACTGTGCCGCCCGGAGATTTTATGAATAATTTTTATTCGTGTAATTTTTTAAGTGGTCGCATTCAGTCATCTCAATGGATCGTCTTGCAATCAATGGGCATTTCCGGAGGTAGATTTTGAATATTTTATTTGATTTCTGCTTTGCGGAGAACGGTTTTTTTTAGTAGTAGTAGCAGTAACGGTCATTTATTTATGATCCGAACAACGTCGGGTTGATCATTCTAGTAACAGAACATAACACACTCGCGCAGAGATGCTAAACAAAATCAGTTTATTCGTATTCTTAATAAAAATTGTATAAATTCAAGGCATGTAAATCTTTCGAAAACGCACATCTTAATTTCCTTACAATTTTATCACGAACGCAAAATGCACTAAGATTTGATATTAACAAAGTTTTCGAAAACGCTTATAACATTACTCTAGTAATTTTACATGACCTTCTTGTGAAATAGTCATGTAGTTTTAAAGAGAAATAAACATAAAGGTGTTAAATTGTTCAATCATTGTAGATTATTTTAATAGAATAAATTATTTTTAGATTTTTCTGGAAGATAATTATAAAAATATATAATATGTATAAAGTGATTTATCTACTACATTATTCACAAACTAGTGTAAAAACTAAATTTATATAAATTATTGTGGGCGATAATTTTTCTGTATCTATTAAATTATTTTAAATTGCAATAGAGTAATAAAAATAATGCAGTAATTATATTGGTAATTTTAGATTGCAATATAAATCAGACAGGAAACACTTCCTTGATCTATTCGTCCGATCTTCAGATAAGTTTCATTCCTTATAAAACAAATTTCCGTCCCCTTCTGCGTTCCACTGTTAATATTATTAGCAAAAAAGGGAAAACATTCAAATTTTATTATTGCACTAGAACGAATTACGCGACGGTGCCCGGGTCCTAAATAAGCTCCCACTAATAAATAATACGAACATCGAAATTCATTTTGACCTCTCATGAAAACGCCAGAAAACAAAGCAAAGTGCACGATACGAAATGATATTGTTGCGAACGCACAATGTTCCGTTTGGTGCCTCCCCTTTCGACTATCTCGAAGGCCAGACGAAGAAAATACAGTGCATGACGTGAGGATGACGTGATCCCAGGATTATCAGGATTTCCTAGTTAGAAGAAGGGTTTCCAGATTCGATGATGTATCGCCCATTTGGCGACTTTCGGAATGTTCCAGAAACTTCTCGATAGAACGACTATTCTGTGAGATATAGAGATTTCCAGAGGTTTCTATTCAGCGACTATAATGATGTTATTACACGGAGCAATTCCTTTCAGCAATTTTTCAGCAACACCATACATTTCAATGGGCAGAAATCTTGCCGCCGAATTGCCGCAATTCGTTTGTACTCGACAATAAAAATGGCTCAATTTCTGAGCGGCGAACCAATCAGAGGACGATAAAATTCGATGTCACTCCGCTCCGCCTTTTCTCTCCTCATTTGTATTCAAGATGTAATGTAAGCACGTCGAAGCAGCTCAATTACGTTGTTATACCTGGAGATGGAAAAAATAATGGAACTTCAAGAGCTACGCTGGATTGTGATTTTTGTCAATGTTTTGAGAATAGTAGCCGCTGTTTTGTGAAATTACTTTCGTCAACATTTCCAGAATAATATCACTTATTCTGTGGAATGAGGGGAGCATTTAAGTGCTATTTGATTGTATACTGTTCCTGTTTACTATGTGCTTGTGAATAAACGTTAGTTATCCAGACACTTGGACTTGTTCTTATATCCTGTGTCTACACCCACGATTCTAGATCTGTTGTCGTAATCTGTTGTCGTAATTTAATTCATACCGACTATTTTTATTTTTTAATGAACATTTTAAAATGTCTATTCCTTCTAATACAGTAATAAATACAACAACAGATCATATATAATAATGCCACAATCACGGAAAGGTAATTACTCATTCTATAAAGTTGATAAGGGGATCGGAATGTACATCACAGAGGACTGCAGCCTTGTCTTCAAGTTCATTTGTCTTCAAGTCCAAGTTCAAATACCTTTTCGCGATTGTGATGATTACTACCTTTTCGTGATGTATGATAGATTTAGTTGATTTAATGATATGAGATTTTGACGTGTCGCCACTTCTGATATGATGGAAATGTTTGTTTTTTCTGAATCCACCGAATTATTTAGGTGAAGATTTGGACTTTTTTTATTTCAGCCTTTATTGCTCACATCCATAAGTTAAATTTAGTCCTTCATTCTTCCCCTGAGGAAATCCCACCATTATGTTAATTTCTGGTATTTTTGATACCTCTTGCTTCCATTACCATATTTTTAAACTAGTAAAGAAATAATATTTATTTTCTGTTTTCACATATTACAGTGCAGTGCCGTTTGTTCTAGGAATAAAATGTAATTATAGCTAACCATGGGCGTATGCAGGATTTTCCCACGTGGGGTGTGCTAAAATCGATTGTATTCAAAATTTGCAGATGAATATCAACCTTTTATTTTAAGAGTTTGGAAAATAAAAACAGGTATCCTGTTTATAGATGCCTGTATTAGTCTGTAATCCCCCCCCCTATATTTTAAATCTAACCTATTCATTTAATAACTTTGAAAATTGGCATGCAAATGTAAATTTAGAGGTCTAACAACAATAAACTGAAAGAAATTCGAAACATTTAAATTTCTGTGCGGGAGGCGTAAAATCGCCCAAAACATAAAACATATATAAACAAATATAATATAGTAGGATATTAAAGAAAAAGGGATATGAAAACATGGGAAAAAATGCCAATTTTTTTTACTGCACTTGGGGAGGGTGCTGAAAAAGCATAAAAGTTTCGTTTTTTCTTAGTTTTGGAAGAAGTAATGAACGAAAATTTCTGAAACAGCTTTTAGGAATCCCAACCTAAATACTAAAAATAATAGGTATGCTTCACGTCAATAAGTCTATCAGTCTCTCAGGTCATAAGTCTATCAAGTCAATAAGTCTATCTATCATATAAGTTCAAGTCAATAAGTCTATCATAAAAGAAGACAAGGGTGAGAGAATATGAGAGTTTAAAAATAAAAGATGTAATAAAAAATATCGAATCAAGTGGAGTATCAAAACATCAGACATTGAGATTAAGAGAAAAACATTTTTTCTATTTTCTCAGAAAATATAAAAATGGGGGAGGAAAAAAATTGTTTTCTCTCTATTTTGGAAAGTAGTGGGCAAAAACAAACAGAAAATTTATTTGGGCACAAGCCCAAACCTTAATCCAAACACAGAAAAAATATCATGAACACGTCAGGTTAAGTAATTAAGTAAAACGAGAGGGGAGATTAATAAAATGGGGTGAAGCGAAATAAAGAAGAAAAATATTCAAGTGGGGTATCAAAAAATCGGACACATCGAGACTGAGAGAAAATTATCACATTTTTAATTTTTTGAGAAGAAATAAAAGACCAAATTTTCCTTTATTTTCTTAGGTGTCTAAAAAGTAATAAACAAATACATCTGAAGAAAATTATAGAGGTATCCAAATTCAAATATAGGAAAATGACATGAACGTTTATGATTAATTAAGAAACGAAGGAATAAAAATGTAAGAGGATGGGTATATAAGAATTAAGATATATTTTAAAAAATATGGAACTTTTAGACAAAGAAAAATACATTTTTTTTTCCATTTGTTCAATCATTGAAATTCATCAAACGAATCTGAAGCAATACTAAAATTGTTTCTAAACATTTCCGTTTCGACAAACAAAACCTGATGAAAATAATTTACCTAATCATTCCCTACATGCGGATATAAATTTTATGATCTAAGCGAGTGCGAACATAGTGAACGGAACTAACTTCTTTTGTTACAGATATACAGGGTGTCCCAAAAAGATTGAAACGCGCTTTAATTCTTTACCTGTTGGAGATTAATGGGCAATGTAAATTGCAAAAATGTTGAAAATAAGGTAGGAAATAAGACTAAGTTAATGAAATAGTCCTCCCATTCATTTTCAAAAAGTTACACTTTTTAAATTCTTATACGACTCCCTTAGACAAATTGGTCAATCAGAAAATTTTTATTTTTAATGCAACAACATCATTAAAAAAAACCGCATATCTGTATCTTTAAAATCAACTGAATTGTGATAAGGGAAAAAATCTGACTTATGCCACTTTTCCGTACCATGTGAAAGGCTGTTTCATAAGTGAAAATAGGAATCATAAACAAATTGACGATGGAAATTGTTTAGATCAAAAATAGGTTAATGTGCCAAAATTCTTTATCACAAATGCATCTAAATAAAACATTACACAGACAGAGATCATATAAAGCAGTAGTACTCACTACGCGGTTGGATATCCCATGTATTATCATCCAGTTTCATATTTTTTGTGATATGTCACACATTTACATTTCTAATTTGATATAGGGTCCCCATTCACAATGTTCAATTTTCAATTAAATATAACTCGCTCAATTTTTAAGATACAGATATACGGTTATTTTAATGATCTTGTTGCATTAAAAATAAAAAATTTGTGATTGACCCAATTTGTCTAAGGGGGTCGTATAAAAATTTAAAAAGTGTAACTTTTTGAAAATGAATGAGAGGACTATTTTATTAACGTAGTCTTATTTCCTACCTTACTGTTAACATCTTTGCAATTTACATTGTCCACTTATCTTCAACAGGTGAGGAATTAAAGCGCGTTTCAATCTTTCTGGGACACCCTGTATACCAAAATTTGGTGGATTTTAAATGATATCAAAAAAAAATTGACTACGTAGAAACTTTACATTCTTAGCCACATAGAAAAATGCATTATTCGTTAATAAACTTGAGAATGTTGAATCTGACATACAATCTAAACCTAATTTATGTTAAAGCATCATACATTTTATCTGCAAAAAAAAATACTAAATATTTTCCTACTCAAAAAGAGATTTAAATGATTGACTTGTTTCAAAGAGAAATAGTTCGTGCGATAAGCAGTAGATGGCACTCCTTTCTTAAATACGTCTATTGACAGCCCCATCTATTGTGCATTCGGCGAACTATTTCTCTTAGAAGAAAATCAATCATTTATGTCTTCAAGTAGGATAAGTTTTAGTACTTTAATTGTAGGTCATAAAATTGATACTTGTACAGTTTACGACGTTTAGATGTATACTGAGTTAACATTAAATCAGGAAATAAGAACGCTATGCGTGGTAGACATGTATATACGCAGTTTTTTTATTTTTATTTTATTTTGACACAGATGGGAAAAAAATAGGTTTTAAAACTGCTTATAGTCCGCAAAGCATTCATTAATTACTCTACCTAGTTGACCTACATCTTTTAGTGTTGCTCTTTGCTTCCTCGATTTTTACATTTTCCGTAACACCCAGATTTCCGCTGGAGATATCCTAATCATAGATGGTATTTACATCAACATCATGTTTTTAAAACGTTTTCTAAGCATTGCCGTTTCGACAAATAAAGTCTGAGGAAAATAATTTGCCTAATCATTCCCTACTTGCTGACATACATTTTATGAGCTAATCGATTATAAATATGGTGAACGGAACTAACTACTTTTATTTTAGATATATACCAGCTGGATGGATTTTAAAAGATAAAAAAAAATACGACTGAATAAAGCACGAGTTGAGTTGTTATACGTGGAAACTTTATTAGTCACATAGAACAATATATTTTAGGATCTGAAGTTAATACTCTCAATGACATTATGCCCGAAATTCGTGGCAGAGTTACAGCTGCTAACCGATGTTTTTTCGGCCTTAAAAGGTACTTAAAGTCTGACTTCATCAGCAGAAAAACGAAGATTATAATCTACAAAAGTTTAATCAGACCCATTCTTACCTACTCTGCTGAGGCTTAGGCAATGACAGAAAAAGTTAAAGATATCATTTCTGTTTTTCAGAGAAAAATCTTGAGAGATATTTTTGGTGGCTTAAATTGTAACAACATCTGGAAAAGAAGAACTAACTCTGAACTTTATAAGTCTTTTAAAGAACCAGATATAGTCAATTACATCACGATTCAGAGAATTAAATGGGTGGGTCACCTGTGCAGGATGGCCGAAAGCCGTACAACAAAAAAGATCTTTTCGGCCAGACCATTCGGCACCCGTAAAAGAGGAAGAACTAAACTCAGATGGCTTGACTGTGTGGAAAAGAACTTTAAAATTTTAAAAGTTTTGAACTGGAGGTCTTTGGCCAGGGATAGGGGAGCCTGGATTTCTATACTGCGGAAGGCAAGGGCCCATCCTGGGCTGTCAGGCCACTGAAGAAGAAGAAGAACAATATATTATTCGTTAATAAACTTGATAATGTTGAATCTAACAATTTTAACCAAATTTGTGCTGAAACATAATGTTTTTATCTGCAATTAAAATACTAAAACCGTGCTTATTTCCCATTGATTTGTATTTTATCATTTTCATTCAAGTATCTCACAGAATAGCAGTTTCGAGAATGTTATGTTACAAGATTAAAATATAAAATTCATTTGATTTAAAATAGTTTTAATTTTAATTAGATCAGTGGTACCCACAGCATTTCTTCTTCGATCCAGACTGTCCGACATACCCAAAAGTGTGGGGTATCTGTTTGGAATCCCGTATGAACACGGGGACATTTTGGGCAGCACTGAGAATCGTACTCAGATCGTCTGAGTGTAATCCTCGTGCACTATCTACTGGATTGTCTCACCCCTTTTCCACACGTTTTGTGCAGCAGAGCCCTGTTTTATAAATAATTTGACCACAGGGTCTCTGCCACTTTTATGTGCTTTAGGTAGGGTTCATATGTTCATTGGAAATAATGGACTAAATTTTGTGAAAGTTTCCTTTAGTTTTCTACGCTTCTGTAGAGTCCTTGGAGCTCAGATACAGATATTGATTATCTTTCTCCCAGAAAGAGATATCGTATATATCTTGGGCATTGTGCAGAGTTTTCTATCACAAAAAAAACTACTGTATAAATCCAAAAATATTCCCTGACTAAAATGCCTCTCTAAAAATTTGATGACTTTCTATAAGAAATCTGCTTCCCTCCTCATCCATTTCATGGAATTTCTCAGTACTCATACTTTTTGCATAATCAATTTTATTTTAATAGTTAATAAATAAATTGTAGCCAGGATGTATAGTTAATTATAATGCTTCATTTAATTATATTCAATTGAGTATAGCCGTCACGTAAAAATCCACTGTTTTTTTTCCAAAGATTTCCTATCTGTATGTTTCTTAATTTTTTCGGAATAAAAGGAGGATGGGGTATTAATAGAATCCTACGATAGAATCTTTTGAGTTATCTCTTATCTTTCGAGTCTTATCGATCGACTAGAGTACAGAGTATTTCGAGTACCCAAAACATTCAAATGTCATTAATAATTTTACTTGATTAAAGATTTTAGTGCACATGGAGACACATAACACATTTCGCAGAAACAAAAGTTTTATTAGACGAGGAAAAACATTTATTTCAAAACTTATCCAAAACATTGGTAATGTTAGTAAAATGGGCAATAAAATTGCAATAATTTGCTTAATTTGCTTATGGTAAAAGATTGCTCTGGATCTTCAAGGACAATGTTTTATGAACAATCACAAATAACAAGCTTTTTATTCTTATTCTTTGTTAAAACTTCAGTTAAAATTTTACTGTGGATTAAACTTTCATCAGCAAAAATATAAGGGTATCAATTGATTAATTTATTTTAATCTTTGAAGCAAAACGAACCTTTTACAGGATAAAAAAAGACATATCAATCATGCATAAAGCATTGATTATGAAACACTTTCCAACTGAAATGCAATTTTATTTAAACATCACTAAAAAGCGACACATTCAGTGCTAATATATTTTAAATTATCACAGTACTATAATAATTTATTATATTTGAAAACTTGAAGCATCATCGAAAAAAGGAACTTTGTTCAAATGACATCTGTAAAATGCAATACATTCAACGGAGATATTTTTTAATTATCACAGAACTACAATAATTTATTTTACTTGAAAACTTAAATCTTCATAAAAAAATGAATTTTATTCAATTGAACTTTTTCATCGTCTGGCTCTCTATGTAAAAGCAATGAATATTTCATAGCCACCACTTTTATTCCAGACTCCAGAGCTCAATAATTTTGTGTGAAAAAATTCAGCAATCCTTATACAACTCATCTTACAATAACTTGTTTATATTCTGCATCCATTAAAATTAAGCTTCGTTGTACAAATGATCAAAATTTGATTAGTATTAAACTAAGAAATATTGTAATTGCGTTGGCACAGAATACAGATGCACAGAAAATTCGCAAAAATAAAGCTATTTATGCACCACTAAATAAAAATTTAAACAAACTTTTAAAATCACGATTTACTGGGAAAACAAGATGGATACCTTACTTTATTTTGAAGTGGGTTACGTGATCTCTTCATATAATATGGATGCGATTATTATTTAAATTTTTACTTAAAAAACTACCGAACATATTCTGCTGAAATTTTTTTATATATTTTATTGGATAATTTGAATATTTTCTAAAAATTTTCGTAGCAATTTGTGAATTTTAACGTTGCTTAAAAAATATTTGAGAAATTAGGTCCCATAGGGTTTAATGTATTTCACTTTTTAAACCCGGGTTAAATACAAAAGTAACTAGGTGATATTATTCATTTACATTCTCATATGTCCCACAGACTGTCTAACAACATACTAAAATTTCATTTTGATAAAGTCATTTTTACGGCAGTTATCTTGTGAACGGACAGGCGGACAGACAGAATGAACAAAGTCATAAACACTTTTCAACTATGCTGGAAAGTGTTAAAAGACAGACAAAGCTGACAGCGAATCGTAAACTGGTGCACTTCCTTATTTTATCTAGACATTTTGAAAATAATTATGAAAAAGTTACTGATGTGATTACTAAAGTGATTAAAATTTGACAGTAAAAGAAAGGATTAAAAAAATAAAACAATTAATTAATTAAAAGGAAAACAAGAGCTAATTAAAAATTGCTACTTTTTTAAATTTCATGATAGGAAATCTATGAAAATTAAGCCATGCAGTAAGCTATACAGCCTGAGTGGACGATCAAGCATTTTTGAGCGATTATACACTGGCAGAAAAAAAATCCAAGAAAAAATTAGTTTAGAGGAATGAAATTTAGGCAAAACAATTGTGTAGGTAACATTTATTTGATTAAAGATTCAAGGTCACAGGTTAAAGTATGCGCGAGAAGAGCCATTTCAAATGTGAAATGGCGGTACATTAATAACCGCTGTAGTCGCCACGATTTTGAATGCAAGCATGCAAACGTGCATGCATTGTGGCGTACAGGTGTCGTATGTCATTTTGTGGGATGGAGTTTAATGTATATTGCATTTGGCCAGTCAAATCAGCAACGGTTAATGCTGGTTGTGAATGACGCTGGATTTGTCTTCCAATAATGTCTCATACGTGCTCGATGGGAGAAAGATCTGGTGATCTCGCAGGCCAAGGCAACATATTGACACTCTGTGGAGTACGTTGGGTGACAAAAGCGGTATGAGGACGAGCGTTATCCTGTTCGAAAACACCCTCTTGAATACTGCTCTTGAATGGAAGCACAGCCGGTTCAATCACCAGTCTGATGTACAAATTTGCTGTCAAGGTGCTTGGAATAACGACGAGAGTGCTCCTGCTGTCATAGGAAATGACTCCCCATACAACAGATCTCCACTCCGTCCTCCAATGAGCTCTAGCTTGACATCACTGACGTCGTAGATGGCAGTGATTCAGAGTTAGTGGTATGAACGCTACAGGCCCTCTCGCTCGGAGCTATCCCTCAAGTAATCGATTTCTTACAGTTCGCTGTGTCACTCTGGGGCCAACAGAAGCTCTAATTGCAGATGCAGTACGATCCGCTCCAGCCATGCTGCGAATACGACGCTCTTCCTTCTCAGTAGTGGCCCGTGTGCGGCCGTACCCCGGTCATCTTGAGGGAGTGCCTTCCCGTGACCACTGCTGCCAACAATCATGCACAGTGGATACATCTCTGCCAAGTCTTTTTGCAATATCACGGAAAGAAAATCCACCTTCTCGTAGCCCTATTATTCGGCCTCGTTCAAACTCACTAAGCTGCTGATGCTGCCTTCTTCGTCTCCTTAAAGGCATTCTTGACTCAAACCTAGTTCACAAAGTCCAATCAGGACGATAAATAACGCTCACGAAGTTTACATCGCGTATTTAAAGCAAACGTGATTTGCATGATCATAGTGGCACTACTAGCGCCACTCTTATTCGTCTAGCGCGAAATTTGAATACGCGTCATCTTTCATATGTGGTAAAACCCGCCAAATTTCGTTTATCTAGTACATCTCCTTCTTGGTGGAGATTTTATTTTCCGCCAGTGTATGTATTGTTACAAAATAAATATGAATAGATGGTATGAACTTCACATTTTAATAATTAGTGTGTATAGTACTGTTAAAAATTAGTATGCATAACTTTTTAAAAATTAGTGTGCATACATTGTAATTTGTGAATTTTAACTTCGCTTAAAATATGTTTGAAAAATTAAGTCCTATAGGGTTCAATGTATTTCATTTTTTCAACCAGGGTAATCCGAGATTAATTGGGTGATATTATTCATTTGCATTCGCGTATGTCCCACAGACCTTCTCTCCAACATACTGAAATTTCATTTTGATGAAATCATTTTTACGGCAGTTATCGTGCGAACTGACTGATAGATAGACAAACAGACGGAATGGCCAAAGTCATAAACACTTTTTTCAACTATATTGGAAAGTGTTAATAACTAACATGAGAAATACTATTTTGAGGATCCATTGTTACTGCTGATTTGGGGGATTTTTATGGACTTTTTTAGGGTTTTTACTTTTACATATTTATAGATCCATTTAATTTTTCGAAAGTTTTACGCAATTTCTCGAGTTGTTAAATTTGAGGAGGGGGGATAAATCTCCGAGCTCTTGGCAAAATATTAGCTTCGGAATAAACAATATGCGTTTAGTTTCATATAGAGACATGATTTGGCAGAAATTAATATACAAGAAAATAATACATGCATAAGAACAATGTATAATCTAACATAATAAAGGAAGATGTGTTTGCGTGCAGTCTGTAGCAAAAAATCTAAGCATCGTACGACCCTAAAAGTTGGTACACAAGTACTTCAGAACCCGAATAGGTTAACCTGGATGATATTTTTTTTAAATTTCCAATTAGTTTTTTACTTATTTTATGTTTTACGATGTTGAGTGATATTCACATAAATGGATTCCTTAGTGAACTGAAACATTATCACAAAGTTTCCATCTTGATACCGTCTTAGAACCGAAAAATTATTTTTCAAACAAACTTTGAACGGAATCCATACAATCAATAGAAAATTTTCATAAATTTTTAAAAATATATATACTTTTCGTGAGTTTTAAACCTCCTCGATATTTATATTACGATATAAAAAAAATACACATGCCATCCAACGTATATAATTTAACAGCAGTTCCTTAAAATATCATAGATTAAACAATAATAAAAAATAATTTCCTGAATCCATCCTTTGATTAATTATAATTTTTATCCGAGCGAACTCTTTCCATTTTTTAACAACCAAACGTTCGCCATTAAAGACAGAACCCTCTTTCTCTTGACCGCTACAGCCATCTATTAGTAAACACATTAAATTGAACTTTTTTTCGAGAGCTTGCGATGTTTATATTATTTAGGTATCGGGTGCATATTTAATTATTTATAAGTAGTAGCCGCTTATTCAAAATGTATTATATAAGCAGCTGGTGCTTATTTAATTATTTGTAAGTAGTAGCCGCATATTTAAGTAGCGAGCGCTTATTTAATTATTTATAAGCCGTGACCGCTTATTTAGGACTCGGGCACCGCCGGGAAATTCGTTCTAGTATATTAATAAAATAATGTTTTAGTCTGCAATTCTAAGATTGTTAAAACTTTCCTCAAACTATTTGACAGGGGTACGCTGATGAGATTAAATCTCGAAAGTGGTACTCAATCGTTGTATGTTTGGGAAGCACTGAAATGAATAATAATTCAATGTTATAACAGAAAGCGTGTGATTGAAATGAAGAATGGTTCAATGTTGTGATAGATAACGTCTGACTAAGCCTGGGCATATTCTTGAAGTGCTCCTTTCTTGTGCTATTTGTCATTTTTGACAAACAAGATTATCATATTATGTTACTATGGAAACGAAATACTGCAACATGATTGATATATTTTCAGTCAAAAAGATTAAACTTTCCACCAATGTTTCACACACCGTCAAAATTTAAGACTTCACAAAATTGCAACAAAAATTGTAATAAAACGAGATTAAAAGTTTCACTTTCGGAAATTATTGGAATCATGTCGAAAATCGCAGCTCGAGTTGTTCACAGATCTACACGTTTTTGGATTTCTAGAATACGAAAATACTATTTTTTGCGTGATGTCTGCATGTGTGTGCCTCTGTCTGTGTGTCTATCTGTCTTTCTGTCAGTAAAATGTATGTATTCACTCTAACTAAAAAACTAAAACAAAAAATTTCATAATATTTGGTAGATAAGTCACTTGTGTGTGACCCTGGTGCTGATTCATTTTCGGTGCGATTCGGGATAAAAAAAATCTGATGTGGGCAGCACATGACTTTCTCTGCAAACTTATAATGATCTCTTTATTTTAATTCAATTTAATTCACTTTTAATTCAATTTTCGTTTTCATTTGGTAACTGGACTTATTTTCAAAGGTGGCGTAGTGAAAATACGAATAAACTAAAATATCTCGAGAACGGCTAGGCCTAGTGTAATGGGGTGGGTCTTATTCTTCGTTAAAAATTTCGTATAAAACAAGCATTTAATGGATATAGTTGAGCATACGTAGTTTTTATTTTTGATTTTGACGTTTTGCGGGCCATTTTGCAAAAAGAGACAGGTTATTTTCTTTTCAAATCGTACCAAAATCTAATCAGCACCAGGGTAACTCACAGGTGACTTATCTACCGAATTTTGTAAAATTCGATCTATTAGTTTTACAGCTAGAGCGGATACAGACTTTTACTGGCCATATCGCAAAAAAAGCGGGTTCTTTTATTCCTAATCGTACCCAAAACTAATCAGCACCAGATTCGCCCACAAGTGACTTACCTACCAAATTTTATGAAATTCGGTCAATTAGTTATTTAGTTAGAGTGGATACAAAATCTGCACAAACAGACAGACAGACAGACACACACACACAGACGTCAATTAAAAAATAGTTTTTCGTATTCTAGAGGTCTCGAAACGCGTAAATCCGTCGAAAACTCGAGTTGCGATTTTCGGCATGATTCCAATATTTTCCCTATACATTACCATGTATTGCAGGGAAAGTAAAAATCTGATGTGGGCAGCACATGACTTTCCCCGCTGACTTATATCCACGTTTTCTTTATTTTAATTAAATTTATTTCACTTTTAATTCAATTTTCGTTCTCATTTGGTAAGAGCACTTATTTTCAAAGGTTGTGTAGAAAAAATACGAAAAAACTAAAATATCTCGAAAACGGCTAGTCCTAGTGTAATGGGGTTGGTCTTATTCTTTTTTCCGTTAAACATTACGTATAAAACAAGCATTTAATGGATATATTTGAGCATACGTAGTTTTTTATTTTACATTATGGCAATTTTTGTGGGGCTTTTTGCAAAAAAATGCAGATTATTTTTTTCCGAATCGTACCAAAATCTAATCAGCACCAGGGTAACCCACAAGCGACTTATCTACCGAATTTTGCGAAATTCGGTTTATTAATTTTTCAGCTAGATACAGGCTTTTGAGGCCCATTTCGCAAAAAAAAGGCGGGTTCTTTTATCCCGAATCGTACCCAAAACTAATCAGCACTAGATTCACTCACAAGTAACTTACCTACCAAATTGTAAGAAATTCGGTCAATTAGTTTTTTAGTTAGAGTGAATACAAAATCTGCACAGACAGACACTAGAGCTCCTCTACTACAGGCTGACTTATCAAGCATATTGAAGCCCACCGTAGCTGGAAGAGCAATTCATTAGCATTAGCTCTATTCGCATTTTCACTTTATTAAGTATTATTGAAATAATTATGTTCTGTACCGAACTGCTCTAATCATTCTAGGAAGGGTTTTGGGCTATTTCGCTTTCATAGAAACGAAGAAAGAAGAAAACAATGGCTAATAAATAGTCGGCGCGATAATTAGATACCCGATACTGGAGCATACTTGTGCGAGGTAAGTTCTACAATATTCTAATTGAAACTTCTTTTTTTATATAAAGTTTTTATTTTATACACTTATTTTATAATTCCTGTAACTGTAATATGGATTATTAATAATTTTTAGTTGTTATAGTCTTATCTTAGGACACTTTGTTTGTAATGTAAACATCTCCTTGAACGCATTATACTGTCTTCAAAACCTAGAAGTAAATAGCTTCAAATTATACATATATATATTAAAGATTTATTCCGGTCACACCAATATCTATCGAAGTTTTATACACTTTGTTGTATTTTTAGATCATAATGAATCACAGAATTGGTGAATTCTACTATCAACAAACTGTCGCCAAGTGGAAAACTTGCCATGTTATATGCAAACATAGCTAAAATGGTAAATAAATCTAAATACGTTTATCATAAAAGGTTTTTTTAATAACATGTATGAATGTTTGCCTCACATATTTGAAAGTTTGTTAACTACTTTGTATTTAAAGAGGAAAATACTAATAATAACCCTACTGAGCTAGGCTTTTTTAAATCAAGGATTTTCAAACAATAGCTGATCATTAAGTAGCTATTATGATAAACGTATTTCGATTTATTTACCATTTTAGTTTATGTTTGCATAATTACTATGTTTGCATAATAACATGACAAGTTTTCCACTTGGCGACAGTTTGTTGATAGTACGATTCACCAATTCTGTGATTCATTATGATTTAAAAATACAACAAAGTGCATAAAACTTGAAAGATATTGGTGTAACAGTAATAAATCTTTAATATATATATGTATAATTTGAAGCTATTTACTTCTAGGCTTTGAAGACAGTATAATGCGTTCAAGGTGATGTTTACATTACAAACCAAGTGTCCTAAGATAAGACTATAACAACTATAAATTATTAATAATCCATATTACAGTTACAAGAATTATAAAATAAGTGTATAAAATAAATACTTTATATAAAAAAAGAAGTTTCAATTAGAATATTGTAGAACTTACCTCGCACAAGTATGCTCCAGTATCAGGTATCCAATTATCGCGCCGACTATTTATTAGCCATTATTTTCTTCTTTCTTCGTTTATATGAAAGCGAAATAGCCAAGAACCCTTCCTAGAATGATTAGAGCAGTTCGGTGCAGAACAACCACCCATAATTATTTCAATAATACTTCCTAAAGTGAAAATGCGAATAGAGTTAATGCTAATGGATTGCGTTTGCAGCTACAGTGGGCTTCAATATGCTTGATGAGTCAGCTCGTATATAGAGAAGCCTTAACAGACACACTGACGTCACGCTAAAAATAGTTTTTTCGAATTCTAAAGGTCTCGAAAAGCGTAGATCCGTCGAAAATTCGAGTTGCGATTTTCGGCATGATTTCAATACTTTCCCTATACATTACCATGTATTGCAGGAAAAGTAAGAAACGCCTTTTTTTTTTTTGCAAAATAG
Organism: Amaurobius ferox; assembly: GCA_951213105.1. NCBI lineage: Eukaryota > Metazoa > Arthropoda > Arachnida > Araneae > Amaurobiidae > Amaurobius > Amaurobius ferox. Next base: position 132,209,407 of record OX578144.1, read on the forward strand.
CCCAGAAATATTGCCTGTATCCACTATAGCTGAAAAACTAATAGATCAAATTTTATAAAAAAAATTGGTAGATAAGTCATTTGTTGTTAATCCTAGTGCTGATTAGAATACGGTACAATTGTGAAAAAAATAGCCTGCCTTTATTTTACGAAATAGTCCGCAAAAGTCGTCAAAATCTAAAATAAAAGACTACGTATGCTCAAATACATCCATTAAATGCTTGTTGTATACGTAACTTTTAACGATAAAAAGAATAAGACCAACCCCATTACACTAGGACCAGCGGTTCTCGAGATAGTTTAGTTTTTTCGCATTTTTGCTAGGCCACCTTTGAAAATAAACCCAGTTACCAAATGTGAACGAAAATTGAATTAAAAGTGCAAGTTCAGTGTCATTTTGAATAATTATGGGTGTTATTTTGTGCCATTAAACTCAATGAATTATTGAAGAAATAAATAGAAAGTGAATATGAGTCTGTGGGGAAACTCGTGAGCTGCCCCCATCATATTTTTATTTTTATAATACCATCTTATTAAAATCTAATCTGTTTCATATATGAGTATGGAATATTTTTAGAGCGAACATGTGTCATTGTCATTTTTAAATTTGACTTGTATTTTATTTTATTTTATTTTTTCATTTATGTTATACGTATTTCTGTTTTGCTCTGTAAAATAGATAAAAAAAATATGAAGTATTATTGCAGCAATAATAAACTAGATTACAACGTAAAATGTAGCGCAAATAAAGTAAAGTAAGAAGACGTAGGTTTCTGAAATCTGTGGATTTCCTCCATGAGTTCGAACGCGTCTGAACCTGTACGCCAAATAAATAATAACTAAACGACAAAACCCATATAGTAGCGCATATTCCTTGTTAATGCGGGCTATTGTGTATGAATCAAACTAAAGTTGCCTTAAAGTACCTCTTAAAGGGAAAATCACCTCCAGAATATCAAAAAATCGAGGTTTTGTTTTTGTCATAATTAAAAATGAAGTATTCTGAATCATTTAACGACAAAATGATCAAAACATTACAATTAGTACAGATTTTAAAGCCAAAATGGTAAACCAACACATGCAGCATTTATGGAAGATTTTGAATTTCATGTTGTCTTTCTCAAAACTACATTTTTCGCCTTGAGCACACACTCTAGTTTAAAAAGTAACGGAGTCATAATCCTATAATTTTTTGAAAGCGTTATACAACCAATATTGATTATGTGTATGAAGCGCAACTAAATTTAGAGGAAATATCTGAACACAATTTTTTGTAAAAGATACTTTATTGTAAAATTTGGGTAGTTATTTCAATTTCTTAAAGCATACATTTTAAAACATCATTTTATGTAAAATAATATTTGTAAATTAAGGTATAACTCAAAACATACCTTATGATTATGTATGAAAAATATTTTGTGTATAAGCTCCATAGCTCAGTCTGCTGTGTACGCGTAACAATTAAATGTATTTATTTTCTTTTGAAAACATCCATTAAACATTATCACACACACACACACACACACACACACATATATATATATATATATATATATATATATATGTATAATTCTTTATATGTGTAATTATTGCTTTTTGAGAATATTTTTTACAAGCGTACAGGTAAATATATAAAGATTGTGATCTAAAAACTTCATTCTGCTTATTTGATTATCAATTTATGAACAAGGTTTTGAAATTAGGGTGAAAAAGGGATGAAACTTAGCTATATATGTATAATTATATATATATATATATATATATATATATATATATATATTAGAAATATGTAATAATAAAAAAAAATTATGTAATAATAAACAAAACAAAACAAAAAAAAAATCGTAATTGTTATACATTTCATTTCCTATAGTTAAAAGTTAAAAATGCACTTAAAACTTTTATAAATAACCTCAAGAATTTTAACTAATAAAACATGTATGATGATATATTAATTTTTAAATTTTCTTAAAACGTAGAAAAAAAAGGAAATGAAAATATCTATAGAGGAAAAAATAGTGTTACAAATCTGTCCCAGAAATTATAGAAAATATTACTCAGCTGGTTTTTACAGTGTAATATGAGAATTCTTCGTCGTGAAAGATAACTGCACACTAAAATTGAACTGGAGTGGCTGCACTCTACTTTCGCATGCCAGAATCCATTTTTAACAAAAAGTAGTCGAAACGTGTGTCGGGTGATCTTAAAGCATATAACGGCATCAAAATCTCGAATTCGAAAATTTGTCGTAAAAACAATACTCATACTATGCAATAAAGTATAGAGAACTATAATATATTGCATAGTATGAGAAAATAAAAATATGGGTTAAAACAAAAACAAAACTGTGTTTTCTGCCACTAGAACAGCACTTCTATACCGGTCAATTTCCAGTTACACATTTAAAAGTGTCAGTATATCTATGAATGTGTAATTTTATTCATTTATATGAGAATAACACGAAATAATGGGTATATTCCTTTATATATACATAGTAATGTATAGAGAAAATATTGGAATCATGCCGAAAATCTTAACCTCTAAAATACGAAAAAATTAATTTTAACTTGACGTATGTGTGTGTGTCTGTGTGTCTATGTGTTTATCTGTGCAATGTATGCATCCATTCTAACTCAAAAACTAATGGACCAAATTTGATAAAATTTGGTAGGTAAGTCACTTGTAAGTGGCCCTGATGCCGATTAGTTTTTGGTACGATTCGGGATAAAAGAACCTACCTTTATTTGTGAAATGGTCCCACAAAAATTGCCTGTATCCACTGTAGCTGAAAAATTATTAGATCAAATTTGACAAAATGTGGTAGATAAGTCACTTGTGAGTTACACTGGTGCTGATTAGATTTTGGTACGATTCGGATAAAAATAACCTGTCGTTTTTTTTTCTAAATGGCCCGCAAAAATTCTCAAAATCTAAATTAAGAAACTATGTACTATGCTCAAATATCAATTAAATGCTTGTTTTATATGTAGTTTTCAACGATGAAAAAAATAAGACCAACCCCATTACACTAGGTCTAATAGTTCTCGAGATATTTTAGTTCTTTTGCATTTTCCCTACGCCACCCTCGAAAATAAGTCCAGTTACCAAATGAGAACGAAAATTGAATTAAAAATACACATTTAGTGTAATTTTAAATAATTATGGGTGTTATGTTGTGCATTTAAATTCAATATAATGAATTATTGAAAAAATAAAGAGAACGTGAATATGAGGCTGTAGCGAAAGTCATGTACTTCCCGCATCAGATTTTTTTTATTTTAAGCTGAAAATATCGTTTTACACAGGCAAGGAGGTAATATGAAATACTCGTTTTACGCACTTGTTTACCTACTTAAATAAGTCTCTTTAAAAGAACATTTTTAAGTAGGTAAGCAAGTGGGTAGCAGGCAAACAGGTACGTAAAATTGCCTTTTCAAAACAGTCTTTTCAGCGTAAAATAAAATATTCCCATTATTCTGTACAATTCTCTTATAAATGAATAAAATAACACATTCATGTAAGTGTAGTTACCTTTTTAAACGTGTAACTGAAAATTAACCTGTTTAAAAGTGTCATTCTAGTGGCAGTAAACCCACTTTTTTTGTGTTTTTATCCATATTATTTTCTTTAGTGTGTGATAACTAAATACATTATTACCAAATCAGCTTTTACTTAGAGTTTACTTACAGCCAATCAGCGTAAAAACAATCATGGTTCACATATACAGAGAAGACAATTATGAAGACTATTCAAAAGAAATAAAAAATAAACGGTACGTTCTAGAATTTGTAAAATAATCAGCAAAGAGAAGAGAGGAGAATTTAGAAATAATATTTTCATACCCTAGAAATTATAATTTTACAAATATGAATTTTTTTTAAACTGCCCTTAACAGTCCTAAAAATTGTCAATTAGTAAATTTGTTGTCTTGCTTAATTCGGGCAAAATACATTTACCCCGTACTTTTTAGTGAAATATTCGTTGAGATATCGATAATTTAAAATCTTTGACTTTTTCCATGTTACCTGAACTCCAAATGAAAAAATTTTACTTTCTATAGGATAAATATAAGGGATATCATCCAATCTATTCAAAGCAGAAAAACTGCCAATTGAAATTTGCTGCCATTTATATTGGAATAATTTATTTGTTGCTGGTCCCTCTTTCAATCGAACGAAGAATACCTAATAACAATAACTGGAATACGTCTGCGAATGTTTTACCAAAGAGAACTAAACTCGAATTTAATTTTACCCGCAAAAATTTTACTATTTTTTATTAGATAAAAAATATTAAATACAAATTACCAACAAATGACAAATCTCACAAATCCAATAGTCATTTTATTTTAAAATCATCTTACACACGTAAAAATAATAGCCAAAGGGCTTTCAGACATTTTACATGTCCATCCTCAGTGGCAGTACAATTAGATAAATGCTAAGAGTGGTGACACTTCACGGTTTTAAATACAAATTACCAACAAATAACAAATCTCACAAATCCAAGAGTTGACTATTGGATCTGTGAGATTTGTCATTTGTTGGTAATTTGTATTTGAAACCGTGACTTGTCGCCACTCTTAGCAGAAAATATTAAATTTTTCATATTTAGGAAATTATAGTTCCGGGGGGAGGGGGTGCAAATATCGTTATATTTATTTATTTATTATTTAAATCGAAATAAAAAATTAATAAAAATCACCTATCGTATAATCACATACGATTTAACTGCGTTTCTTTGCAACATGATATAAAAAATAATCTTCCTCATAAAATGCCCATAATTAAATAACTAACCACCTTGATGTCGTCATAGTTTTCATTGTTGAGTAAGAGCCTATGGAAAATAAACCATGTAGACAGAATTTCCATTTATCTTCATGTTTTAAACCAGCGATTTCCAATATACTTGGTTTGGAGGAAACACGGAGTTAGAGAGGAGATAAAACTCTTATGGAAGACTCGTATTTCATTATTATCTCGGTAACCCCATGATCCCAGGTGTTGCTATTTCACGGCTACCCTCAAAATTTTATGAAATTCGGTGCAACCGTTCTCCCGTGATGATGAGACAAACATGCAAGCAAACAGACAGATTTTCAATTCTAATTATATAGATAGTTTCCTGAAGGTACAATTATCATAGATAAATTCTCCTCAATTTGCTGATTATTTTTTATATTTCACTTAACTTCTATACCAACAACCGTTGATTCTAAGAGTTGATTCTAAGACTTTCTTATTACACATCATAAAATATGTGAAATATTAATTTATATAAGTGAATATATTTTAAATGTTTTACTGATGTTTATAAATGTTTTCTTATCATGTTATTACTGACAGAAAAATCACTTTGTAAACCGCAAAATATTTGTTTACAGTTAACATATTGCTAACAATGCATCAAAGTGAAAATTTAACGCAAACATTTCTGTTTTCCCTTTTATGCTACTAGCTTCCTTATAATTTCTTTTTTCTTTTCTTGTGGCAAAATTTTCACGAATACTGCTACAATGCAATACATTGTATAAAATTTTCTTAGCAACGCTGCATTTATCATTTCGCAAGAGGAAGCATATGCATTTGGAAGCAGAGTGTTCGAAAAAGATGATGACCTACATTGTTTCTTTAAATATAGATACATATGCTTCTAATTACAAAGTTTCCTAAAATAAAGTACTGTATTTTATGAAAGCAGTTTGTAAGTGGTATTCCTGGAAAAATTCAAAATCTAATATTTTACATTGATTCCGTGATTTCAAACTTTTATTTCTTAAAATATTCTGTACTCCTTCATTAGTTAACATAAAAAGTTCCTTCTCTTTATTTGCAAAATTCGTAAACATCTGTTAATTAGAAATTGAAAAATTAGAAATCTGTTAATATATGTTAATTAGAAATTGAAAAATTAGAAATTTGTGAATTAGAATCTGTTAATTTAAAGTTAAAAAATTAGAAATCTGTTAATTAGAATCTGTTAATTAGGAATTGAAAAAGTAGAAATTTGTTAATCAGAAATTTGTTAATTAAAAATTGAAAAATTGAATTGCAAAAATTTAAGAAACGCATAGGAACTTTCACATTCAAATTTATGTCTCAGATTGGGTTCGTCATGCACCGTCATAATCTTCTGTGAAAAGTTAAACTTCTCGCGGAACTTTTGAAAAGAAAATTCAATGCCTAAATTATGACGTAATATAACAACAAACTGAAGCTTAAATTTAATTAAAGTCTTTTAATATTATAACAAGAGCTTTAAAAAATGCTCACGGTTTATGTTAACTACAATTGTAATATTGTAAAAGCTGCAAAAAATACCAACGACATTTTTTGAATTGTTGGTTCTTTTCTTCAACTTCCCTTTATTAGCTGGTTCAGCTTAAGCAAAAAAATAAGCATTTGCGCCACTGATGAGGACCATACAGGCCAACGTCATAGACAAGTGATTCATTTATTAATATTCTTGATTGCTTTTACAACTGTTTTTAACAGCACGGAGTTAGGCATTTTGTATTGAACAGTGTAGAAAACACTTCGAAAAATTATTGTATCTGTACAGTATACACTGATTTCATGGTCTACACAGCAATCAGATTATACATGTCGTCTGAATTTCTTCAACTAAGTACTAAATAAAAAGACTTAATTTCAACCCACATTTTCTAGAAGTTCTTCTGTGGGCGTTGAAGAAATATTAAGATGAATACGAAACTTTTAAATCGCCAAAACGATCACTACTGTTCCATGTACTGTTCTATGGATTGACAGAAATCTATACTCCGTACGTAAAGTTTAGCGCAAGAGGAAGTTTTCAGCAAAAATTTGTATTTTTTTTTTCGCAACACGTTGACTTATTGTACAAAAACACGCTGGCTAACGATCGAATATTTTACACTTTTCAAAACATTGTTGCTGATATTATGGATGAACTACTTCTGGGCGGTTCCAATCTTCAGAGGTAACGAAATAATTAAATTAAACATTTCTAGACAGGCGGCTTGACCCATAGAAATCAGTCAAGTGGCCCCTGGATCTCCTTATCTGCCCGCTGTGGACTTTTACTTGCTTAGTCGCGTACATAGTACTAGTTACATTACACCTCAAGTAGACCAGGCGAAATCTGCCGCAACACCATAAGACAAATGCATTAACGCTAATTGCAATACCACAAATATAAACATTGATTAATTAGTCGAACACTGAAAATTAGTCAAATCGACAGAGGCGCCAGTTAAAGAGATTAGTATAGTAGATGTACATTAATAATGGTTAGTAAACAAATTTTTTAACTATAACCATCATTATTAACTATAATTCTTAACTATATAACTTATTTAATGACAATAAATAAAAGATACAATTTTTATTTCTCTCAACTTCAGCAACTTTTCTTTAGTAGCCTGATCCTAAATGTGTCCCCAAAAATTGCAATAGTTATGGTCCGTTAATCCATCTGTTAATATGGGGAATTTTAGTTTTAAAAATTTCGAGCTTCTATTCTTAACTAAAAGAACATTCTACTGATTTAGAATTTTACTCTATGAGGGGTTGGGTAAGAATTATATTTTAAACTTTTTCAGAAATACAACCAACATAGTTAAGATTGTTTTCATAATAATCTGCACCTTATTTAATAAACTTTAGAATTGCAAGTATATTTCTAGGATCAATATTTAAATAGATAAACCATGTTACCACCTTTTTCTAAACATCTGGTACAGCCTTACTATAAATAGCATAAAAGACCTTTGAAAATTGCATAAATGAACTGAGCATTATTTAAGATTCTTCATCTTCAAAATAGTGAAATTTTGATAGAATTTAAATTGCTTATTTTAGCTGTTATGACACAACACGCTTCTCTTTAAAATTCTTTTCAATCAACAGGAAGTTTTGCGGTTATAGACTGACGATGGAATTTTCACCTGGCGCAAAACTTATTCGTAACTGTACAGCTATGTATTCGTTCAAAAACTGTGGATCGATTTCGGAAGCTGCGTAACGGGGTAACGCCCGGCAGGATAGGTGTGTGGCAAATGGTTAATTGATTCGGAAGGTGAAATGAGCAAGTTGGGAGCGTAGTTGTCGGCAAATAAATGTTTTGGAACGACAGACGAAAATGAGGAACAGGTGAAATAAATGTTACATGTTTGATATATAAATGAGTTTTCAAATATGACATGCTATTTCGGGTATGATCATATAATCAGAATGGAAAGTAAATAATCGCTGTACATGGAGAGAGATCTCAAAATAAATGTGAACCTTCTACATAGAAATATTAGTTCTCTGAACATAAATGGGATAGTTTTAAATAAATATCTTTTAAAGGAATGAAGGAAATATTTTTTTTAATTATTCAACTAATAAAGAGGGCCGTAAAAGCGCAGAAAAGTTCAACCCATGGAATTAGAAAGGAGATAAAACTCCTATGGATGAAACGTTTGAAAATGGCATAATGCTTTGAGAATTATATCTAGGTGTCGATAGTGTTAGTAAAGTAGTTGTTATTGTTAGTTGGCACAACACAAAAGTGTAGCATTTAGTATATGTATTTTTGATTATTTTTTAATTAAAGGTTCCCTTCTTAGGAGTATAATTAAACAGTATTTTTTCATAGTTGTAGGATAGAATACAGAATATATGGAGATAAAAAGAAATTGAAAAATAAAATAACTTTGAATACGTAAGAATATTCTTTATTGTTTCAGTTCAACTTTGCATTGGGCTATTAATTTATTTTTACAAAATAGGCAATTTAAATAAATATTTTAGGCCTTTCACCATAGAAAAGCATACAATGCAGGGCTACTTAACTTATCTCAGCGCCACCTGAATGATTGTTTCAAACGATATTGGTATTTTCTTAATATGAAGTTTTAACTCCTTTTACCTCCATGGTTCATCCCCTTGGAGATAAAATATCCCATTGCAGGGTTGTTTTTGATCGCAAGCAAAGTGATATATTTCATCAATGATATATTTTATCAATGATATATTTTATTTTTACTTTCTCTATCTCGTATAATATGCAAATGGGAAGATAAT
>OX578144.1:132225621-132263829 GCA_951213105.1 Amaurobius ferox
AGTACCCCACCAGACGAGCAATAATTACCATGGAACATTAATGCAATGGAGCAATAATTACCATGGGTCGCATTGCACTCAGAGAGGCAGAAAAGAGTAAAATTAGAATACGAACCTGCAAGTACACCAGTATTTGGAAAACGAATGAACGATACCAAACGTTGCACAAACAGATTTATTGTGCAGCGACAAACTCACAGCAAGTGCTCAAAGTGGCGACCACGCGTGTCGTTGCACCGTTCACACCGGCGAAGGAATGACTGACGCACCCTCTCGAAGATTCCGGGTGTTGTGTTAATGTGGTTTGCGGCAACAACGATGCGCACGACGAGATCTTCCGCCGAGTCCACAGGCATTTCGTACACTAAAGATTTCATGTGGCCCCAGAAGAAAAAGTCCAGTGGGAATAACTTGCAGCGTTGAAGTTGTGCCGGTTTTTAAAGGGCAACGTGTGCTCTGATTGGCTATCGCCGGAACCTACTAGGAGCCAGTTACGCTGATTCTGCTCCCTGGACATTTGCACACGGTAACTGCGTTCGTGTCTGGCGTAGGAGATACTACGTAGGCAGGTACACAATGACGTCCGAGGCGCTGACTGCGTCATGCTCGACACGGTTCGACGTGCCTCTTTTCTGCCTTTCAGAGTGCAATGCGATCCTATGTTCCATGGTAATTACTGCTCGTCTGGTGGGGTACTATTACCCCTCTGCTTTTGTAAAAACAATTCCGACTCACCCTATATGTATATATATATATATATATATATATATATATATATGTGTGTTATCTACACAGATATCGTTCCCGATTGGGACAGAAGAACTACGAAACAAATAAAATATAAACTGTTATAATAAAATATGAACAAGAAGAAACTTTGAAAATTCCCCAAATAAATTCGGCAATAGGACTAAATTATAAGAAATCTGAGACAATTATTGGGTCTTTAAAATGTTTCATAACTGAAAAAGCAAAACTGGACTATCCATCCTAAAACACAGGGAATCCATATCTACGAATGAATGACCAAATTTAGAAACAATAATTACCTCCGTCTTATTGCACCTGCAATGGACTATTTGAAGAAAAAGTTTCTCTTGAAAAAAGAAGTATAAATTTTGACGCGAAAATAATAGGCACACAACAAACTGCAAAAAGCGTAAATACATGAAACTTCAATAGAGACCAAGTTGTTTTCTTCGTTGACTCTCAGGCCGCAACAAGGTCTTTGAGTGGTACTGGCCACTGGATATTTGTTACAGAGTCAATACTAAACTACTGGTAAATAACCTTATGGACTCAGGGGACGCAGGTTGGAATATTGTGTATCAGTGGATCGAAAGCAATTGCGGAATCTCAGGAAATGATAATTTTCCGACCCATTGGCGATGGCAGGCGTCACAGAGTGAGAAACCTGTAACTTTAAGCTAAAGCGGGTTATGCAATAAAATTAATATAATTATAAAGACGAACATAAATAAAAGCTCTTAGAAAATGTTAGGAGCAACTACTGATTAGTTAAATCCCCCCTCCATCCTTCTCCAAGATCCGAAGTAACGAATTTACTGCAAACTTTAGATCGGTAAATGACCACATGACGATTTTCAGGGGCATCTGAGTACAAGAATGATCAATCATGCATAAAGCATTGATTATGAAACACTTTCCAACTGGAATGCAATTTTATTTATACATCTCTAAAATGCGATACATTCAGCGGCGATATTTTTTTAATTATAACAGAACTACAATAATTTATTTTACTTGGAAACTTGAAACTTCATCGAAAAAAATGAACTTTATTCAAATAACGTCATGGAAATATAAATCGTCTGCCTCTCTCTGTAAAAGCAGTCAATATTTCATTCATACACTTTTATTCCAGACTCCAGAGTTAAATAATTTGGCGTGAAAAAAATTCAGAAATTTTTATACAGCTCATCCTAAAATAACTTGTCTACATTCTGCATCCATTAAAATTAAGTTTCGTTGTAGAAATAATCAAAGTTTGATGATCATTTAAACTCAAAAATATTGCAATTGCATTGGCACAGAATATACTTAGATGCTTAGAAAATATGTAAAAGCAAAGCGGTTTTAGGACGGATGCAACACAATATAATTATAAAAACTTCAAAAATCACGATTTTTGCACTAGGAAAAAGAGATGGATGCCATATTTTATTTTGAAGTGGGTCACGTGATCGCTTCATATAATATGGGTGTCATTATTTTAATTTTTACTTAAAAAACTACCGAACATATTTTGCTGAATTGCAAAACTAATTTGGCAGTATAATTTATTTATATTCCCACAGATCGTCTGAACAACATACTAAAATTTCATTTTGATAAAGTCATCTTTACGGCAGTTATCGTGCGAACTTACAGACAGACAGACAGACAGAATGAACAAAATTATAAACACTTTTCAACTATCTTATAAAGTGTTCAAAATTGAAATCAAAGGCACTACATTTTGCCCTCTCTGTGACTCCAATGCAATTACGAAGACCGACCATTCTGTGAGAAATTATCTCTGGAGTCTGGAATAAAAGTGTATGAATGAAATATTCACTGTTTACATAGAGAGCCAGACAATTATATTTCGTCATTGGAATAAAGTTCATTTTTTTCGATGAAGTTTAAAGTTTCAAGTGAAATGAATTATTGTAGTTCTGTGATAATTAAAAAAATGTATTTCATAATCAATGGTTTATGCATGATTGATCTTTCTTGTTAAATAATATTGTCTTCTTTTCAAAACAAAATATAAAATTAAAAATCAATTTGTTTCCTTTAAAATTGAATGTAGCGAGTCACTTTAATTTTCTGTTCTAACTTTTTAATTAAAGAAGTTCCTAATTTGTTTCCTTGCGGCAAATAATTAAGGAAGTAATTAACACGTCGTGTCTCCCGCAGTTTGGTAACATCCGAATGTCGTTAACTCGCGGTTAACCTGATGACGTAACAGTTCTTAGTCGTTAACTCGTGGTTTACCTGATGACGTAACAGTTCTTCTTGCGATGCCATAGAATGAGAAGTAATTTCACTACCTCGTACTCGGGGTACTTAGAGATTGAATGCGTTACAGTTGTAATATTTCATAAATTAAGATATTTTTTTACAAAATTTATTTATTTTGTGGAACGCAAATTACCTAAGACTGAAAACATTTTGAAATGCTAAACGTGCATAGTACTTGGAATTTAATGGAAAACATTTAAACGAGAGTTTTTAATTAAATCAAAAACTAATCTTACATAGTATATATTAACACAAACATTCAAATACGTCCAATTACTGTTCTTTTCTGTACTGTTGCCAACATGAAAGCAGAGAGTTTTAAGGGTTTTTCAATGAAATTAATAAAGAATTCAAGAATTTTTTTTTTTTAAATAACGTTAGAATGAAAGTTGAGATAAAAATAAATGTTTTTCACACACGTAAAAATGGACATTAAAAGTTACGCTGTATGCAAGATATTTGACAGAAATATTGTGCTTCCACTTTCCTAATCAAAACTTTCGCTCCAGTATGAATATTTGCAAGTGTTTCTTTTAAAATGCTGCTAAGATACCCTTCTGCAATAATAAATTATAAAAAAAAGAAAGATCAATCATGCATACAGCATTATGAAACACTTTCCAACTGAAATGCAATTTTATTTAAACATCTCTAAAATGCGATACATTCACAGCTGATATTTTTTAATTATCACAGAACTACAATAATTTGTTATATTTGAAAACTTAAAACTTCATCGAAGAAAAATGAACTTTATTCAAATCACGTCATCGAAATATAAATCGTCTGGCTGCGTATGTAAAAGCGGTGAATATTTCATTCATACACTTTTATTCCAGACTTCAGAGTTAAATAATTTTGCTTGGAAAAAATTTAGCAATTCTTATACAACTCATCTTACAATCACTTGTTTACATTCTGCATCCACTAAAATTAGGCTTCGTTGTAGAAATAATCAAAATTTGGTGACCATTTAAATTAAAAAATATTGTAATTGCGTTGGCGCAGAATATAGATGCACAGAAAATACGCAAAAATAAAGCGGTTTTAGGACGGATGAAACACTAAATATAAATTTAAGAGAACTTTAAAAATCACGATTTTTACTCGGGGGGGGGGGGGGAAATGAATGACATATTTTATTTTGAAGTGGGTCACGTGATCTCTTCATATTATATGGGTGTCATTATTATTTTAAATTTTATTTATAAAACTATCGAACATATTCTGCTGATTTTTTTTATATATATTTTATGGGATAATTTGAATATTTCCCAAAATTTTCGAAGCAATTTGCGAATTTTAACTTAGATAGGTGTAATGTGAGAGACGCCAGTGAGAGAATATCATAGGTTTGCAACAATACTCACGGACCTTTCCTTATAAAGATTTTGGGATACTAAACTTTTGGGATACTAAACTTTTTGGGATATAAACTTTATTATGAGCCCTGAATACATATGAATGTGAAGCAAATTCTATCGGCTGGTAAATTCCACTGAATATGTTGCCCATTTCCCATCCACTGGATAACTAATTGGTAACGTAATTAGGGGTATTTCACTGTTCAGCCCTTAACCGCGGATATTGCTTCTAAATACCTTTAATGGGATCATCTTAAATTACGGCCTCTTATAGTCTTCGAAGTGAATAATGGGAGTCATTAAAGGGTTAGAATTTTACACTCGGCGCATTTCTAAAAAGTTATTTTATGCTTAGGTAATAACAGACACACAAAAACATGTTATTTTGAAACTGAAATTTATCTAATACTAAAACTCTAATTCGAGATATACAGTTGAACCATTTAAAACTCCGCCGTTAACCGAGAATTTTTTACTTTCTCATGCGTAGTATTGAGAAAGTTTTGCTTTCACGAAAATTTTCGATTTAAACATTTTAACGCCAATATATGTTTCAAGACCTCCTGAACACGTTTTGATTATTTTTTGAGTGATGTCGGTCTGTCTGCGGTCGATGTCTGTCTGTCTGTGTACACGATGGTAATCACAAATATTAATGGATTTTCACGAAACTTCACATCTACATTTATTATCAAAAATTCTAGAACTAGATAAAATTTTGTTTTAAATTCAAGCGAAAACTTCGAAATTGGCTCGAAATTTTATATTTTTTTAACATGGCAGTATGGGACAAAATTTGACGCAATAAAGTGTTTATCAAGTTTTGCTATCATTGACCCATAAATAGTTTCAATCATTGTTGTAGAAATTAGCCGCGATACAATGTTTTTTTTCGTGGCATCATTAATCCCCCCCCCCTTTGGAAGAGCAAGTTATCGCCCCCCCCCCCGAGGTTACACCGTCAAATAAGGTATCAATCATAAGATTTTTTCTTCAAGACCTTTAAAGTGAAGGGCAACAAGCTGTAGTTGTAGATGGCGCGGTAGCCCAGTGGTTAGCGCGCGGGAATTGCACTCAGCGGCTGGGATTCGGTTCCCTCCGCTGCCAAAACTGGCGCTTTGTTCACGCGGAGTACGATCACGTTAAACATGTGGATCCGTAAATCCTTCCGAGAGATTGGTGGTAGGGGAAGGAGGGTACGGTCCCTGTGGATGGGTTTCGGTCTAAATTGGGGGGCTCTTCCCTGCCGTCTAAACAGTTACCTTACACCTTTCTGGTAGATCGGACGGTCTGGGTCTCAACAACAACTCTATAGTTGTAATCATTTAGACCCGCGATACCGATTTTTTAAATTCTTTCTTGTAAAATTAAAAAAAATAATAATAATTCCGGTATGTGAAAGGCGAGTTGGGCCACACTCCGTTAATTTAATATATAGTATACATTCCTGGCATCCAAAATATTTTATAACTGGACAGCAACATTTAATACGTAGCTGAAGAGCTTCTAACAATCAAAGTCGTTAGTATATCTTAATGTTAATAGTGACTGAAGGGAGATTTCTTATTTGCCTTTTTATATTTTCCTCAACTCCATTTGGTATAAATCTATATTTTTCTTACTTTATGTAAAATGTATCTTGTAGCCCGATCCAATTGCCATTTAAATTATGCTACTTTTATAAATTATTCGCATGGCATAAAAACATATTAGTATAAATAAATCCGAGGCGTTAAATAAATTATAACACCTCGGTGATTATTTAAAATAGTTACTGTGACCGCAAAAGAACCCTATTTATATGTGGCGAAAAGAAAAGCTTCGGCATTTTTTAAGAGTGGATATTTATTAACGATTCCTTTGAAAGCTCTATTGGAGTCAATAAAGAGTATTTTCTTGTAAAATTTGAAAAACAAAATGAATTCTGATATGAGAAAGTCGAGTTGAGCCGCACTTCAGTCAGTTTAAATAGAGATACATATATTTATCGCTATTTTGATGTGAAACCTCTTAGAAAGCAGGGTACGGAGGAATAAATCATGAAAGAAACGTGACAGGGATGAAACAGAAGTATATGACGGAAGCGGCATCATATTGTAACGATCAACGATAAATCATTATAATAATTTGAAGGCATGGGTCGCTTGTCCTTGGCGACGAATTTAGTAAAACATCGCCAACTCGGCGACTTTTGAAAACTTCTCGAATTTTATAGAATGTCTTAATACTTCACGAGCTACGTGCTTCTTCTAGAAATTTCCCCTGGGATATATTAGCTCGTCATCGTTCAGTTAGGGTGCTGACGTGATACGAGTAAAAGTATCTGACGAAATCAATACACGTAATTTTTCTTGTTATTATAAGATTGTATCCTTTAAGATAATAGTAATACAATAATTGCTTTATAATACAGGAAACAGTTTTGGTAGAAAAGTGTAAAAAAATTAATGAATTTTCGATCTGTGACATCTGTGCATCGACAAGTGATTATAAACGTCACTTCTAAACGGCTCATCGTCTTTTGTTGTCCGACTCGGAAGAAACAAACTGCAACCTATTAATCTATCAAAACTGTACAATTTTAAACAAAATAATAAATAAATAAATAAACAAAATAGTAATAATAATAAAAATAATAATAATAATAAATAAAACACATTTCAAAAACCAGAAAAATATAGAAAACTTTTCCTAGGTATAAAATCGGCACACACAACACACATCAACCTTTCCTATTCGTGCCCATTTCTCCTTTCTGGCTTTGGGTTTATTGGTTCTTTCGCGCTGACGAAATTGATTCAGAGTATCCTCAAAACGGCCGCATGCTGCATTATTTTTTTTTATTTATGCTTAAATACATTTCTCATGTTTTTACTCATTGATTACCTCCAATTGTACGTATTTTTCATATAAGAAAATAATTACACACATCTCAGCAAAAGAATTCACAATGACGAATAAATGAGAAAATAAATCACATTCCGGTGCTGTGTGGATTCAGTGCTGATGCATTGATATTCCAATGGAATATTTCCCTCTCTACGGGATCAACCTATTATCTTCTCTGAATCCTGAACAGGATTTATCTCTCACGCTCTTGCGATGAGCAGTGGTCAGTGTCAGGAGAGAGTTACAAATAATACGGATCACAGATCTAACAAGTTGGTTTCTAGAATAGAAAATCTGTGGAATAAAATATGTATACCATTGAAGCATTTTCGCATTCTCATATTATTATACTAACATATGTAATCGGCGTTGCTTGTGATTTAAAATATGTGGCATTTTCAGTAGCATTCAAAATGATATTGTTTTTCAAAAATTTGTATTAAAACGTTCAATTTCATTCCTCTAAAAAGAAATATGATTTTCTGTTCTCTCGATACAAAATTATCGTCACAAGCAAATTATAGAATAAAATATCCTAATATTATATAGTAGTAAGCAAAAGTAACTAATATATAATAAAAAGTATTATAAGTAAAAGTAATATATATAGTATTCTTGGACAAATTCATTAAATGGCAGGGGCAAAAATAAAAGGATGAAGTACATTGACATACGACAAAATAAATCACGTTAACGTTGTTGTGTGGATTCAGAGCTGATGCATTGACATTCGAATGGAATATTTTCCTCTCTATGGGATGATCCTATTATCCTCTCTGAATGCTAAACAGGGTTTGCCTCTCACGCTCTTGAGATGACCAGAGGTCAGTGTCAAGAGAAAGTTACAAATAATACAGATCACAGATCTGACGCATTTCTGGAATAGAAATCTGTGGAATAAAATATGTATGCATAGAAACACTTTCGCATTCTTGTATTATTGTATAGATCAGTGGTTCTTAACCTTTTACGTGATCGTCACCCTTTGAATCCAAGAATAAGTTCTCCCACCCCCTTGAAAACTGCGTTTCTATTTCATTATTTAATAAGTTGCATCTATTGCAAGATAATTTCTGTATTGAAAAATAAACACATACATATAGTACATACAAAACAATATCTCAAATTTTAATGGTTCCGTTGTTGTTTATTCATAATAATACTTTTGAAGCGAGTCGCTTTTTTTTAAAGAACCACGCGTAAGTCATCACTTGCATTTCAGTGATTTCTGGCTTTTGTTACTTTCCTTATATACATAATGTATAAGGAAAGTATTGTGACGGGGTCGAAAATTCAAATTCGAGTTTTTGACGGGAGAGCACGTTTCAAGCATCCCTGATCACGAATCAAACATTTTTGAGGTGATGTCTGTGTGTGTGTGTGTGTGTGTGTGTGTGTGTGTGTGTGTCAGTGAGGCTTTGGAGACGATAACTGACGAACAAATGGACCGATTCGAACAAAATTTGGTACAAAAATCACAATCCATAAATACTGGAAGCCTATTATTTTTAAACGTAATCGAATGTTCAGAACGCCCCTAAATTGTCGAGTGAAATTTTGAAAAAATCATCAAAAAATCAAAACTTTTAATAAAGTTACGCAAATACACATTTCTAATATAATTTTTCCTTAGAAAACGATTGACATAAACTTTAAAATGCTACCATGAACCGTTCTCGAGATATTGCACATTTTTTAAACAAATTTATCAAAAAATCTCATAAATTATAAAAAAAATATATTAACTGTTGAGAAACATGTTCACTTTTCATATGTAATATCATGCGATAAATTGGGTGGCATCGTTCTCGTGGATCTAGCTCGTTCCATTCATGAGAAAAGATACTTTGAGTAATACTTTTGTATTTAAACGCCAATAGTCATTTATCTGCTATAAGAATAACTTATTTCTCCGTCCATAACGCTTGGCGAGATTTTGGCGCTAAATTTGGCGGAATGTCGCCAACTTGACGACTTTTTTAAATGTTGCCAAATTAACGGAAATCTCGCCAAATGGATAAAAATGACACTAAATTAGTGAAAATGACGACTAATTGACGAAAATTCAATTTCTTGGAAAGACTATAAATAGCTACTATAAGAAAAACATATTTCTTCTATTGTAAAAATAGTAAATTCATTGCATTATATAAGGAATGTGTTGCCCACATCAGATTTTTTTTATGTGCAAAAGTGGTGAAAATCCCATTTCACACAGGTAAATGGTGGCAAATGGTGAAAGTGTCTGCAATGCTGCTTTTGCCAGCTGTGGATAAGGTTCTAATTGTGTACAACAGAATTGTTCTAAGTCCAGTTATAAGAAGTTATCATTTGTCATAATCATTGCTCTATACTAAAAAGCAATGATATCTTATGACCAATGATAACTTTTTATTTTCTCATACTACAGAATATATAGAGATATTATTGGGGTTTTTTTTTTCACGAAAATATTTGATTTCGACAGTTTGATGCCAATATATGTTTCAGGACGTCCTGTTCACGTTTTAAATATTTTTAGAGTGAAGTCCGTCTAGCTGCCACAAATAGTGATGGATTTTCCCGAAACATTTTAACTGCAAGTCTAGAATTAGATAGAATTATTTTAAATGTGAATGAAAAATTTCTTAACATGGCAATATAGGACAAAATTTGGCATAATTTAAAGGTGGCGGAATGAACACGCAGCCATCTTTTGATAAGAACAACATAGAAAATCGTGAAATAAACACCCATTAACGTAATTTACAAATAATAAATCAAAATGTACATGATCCACCCTTTCTACCGTCGGCTGCAGCCACACACGCCATGTTCCAACTCGTGTTTGGCACCTCGCAATTTTAAGAATCTGGTTGCCAGCTCCACCTGCAGTCCGCAACCTGTGCGGCTGCTATTTAAATTTAGACTCTTCTTTCCCCGGGGATGACACTGCTTGAAAAATAAGAAGTCGAGAATAGAAATTGTTAATCCTTATATAATTATGCATAAAAGGGATTATTAAAAACTTAAAAATTCCAATCATTGTGTTGAAAAGTAGCTGCGATACAATTTTCATGTTTGTGATATCATTACCTCTTCCCATTGGAGGGGTTACCTCCCCGAGAGGTACATTGTCACACTTCAATCAAAATATTTTTCAAGCCCTTTAAGATGAAGGGTAAGATGCTATAATGATGATTATTTAGACAAACTATCTTCTGTCAAAAAACGGAAGGAAGGAGTTTTCAAATTTTTTCTTGCAAAATTTGCAAAGGAAGAAAAATCATAAGCTATTTAAAAGTGGATTCGGGTATGAGAAAATCGAGTTGAAACACACTCCGATTCATTTTACGTAGAGAATCCTGAAATTATTTCAAAATGTCCCTAATTGGCTAACGTGTAACCCCTAATTGGTTGCGTATAAACCCTAATTGGCTGACACATATTCGGTTCAACAAGGGTAAATCACAAAATTTGATTAGAAATGTAAAGCAGCAGCTTTCATAAATAATCATTAACTCATACTTTTAAATGAAATATTACAAGACTATTAATTGCCTATTTCTATTTATCAATTATTGTTAATAAACAAGAAAGATCAATCATACATAAAGCATTGATTACGAAACACTTTCCAACTGAAATGCAATTTTATTTAAACATCTCTAAAATACGATGCATTCAGTTTTGATATTTTTTTTTAATTATCACAGAACTACAATAATTTATTTTACTTGAAAACTTAAAACTTCATCGAAAAATTGAACTTTATTCAAATGATGTCATCGAAATATAAATCGTCTGATTCTCTATGTAAAAATAGTGAATATTTCATTCACACACTTTTATTCCAGACTCCAGAGTTAAATAATTTTGCGTGAAAAAAAATTCAGCAATTCTTACACGCTGGGTGTGCAAGTCTTACAGGCTGAGGCTTACATTGCTGGGTGTGTTATGAGAGCTCTAGGTCAGGGAGTGACGTCACTGGGGTGAAAGAAAAGTGACTACGAGAAGTATAGGGATCGCATAACCTATAGAGCAGGGGCACGTGACATCACACGGACAGTTTTACCCTTACGTTTCCAACACAAAATACTCGATTGCTTAGCAGTATACAATTTTTCATTGTTTCTCTATTAAAAACGGCTACATTAGAAACTTACGATCATTTAACCTCTCATTTTAGTAGGATATATCTAAATTTATTTTCTTTGATGGATATTTTAATCGAAAAAATAAAATATTCACTTTCATTAAAATATATACACAAGTTTCTAAGAAAAATCGTAATAATTTTTCCCTTCTCGCTCACATATACGAGTACGAACTTGTACATTGCAGAATTTGCTAGTAAATGTACACATCTTTAGAACGCTAGTTAGTGACTACGGGGAAAATGAGTGGTAGAGTACAGTCACTTAAAATTGGGTATTTTAACAAATTAAATTTTTAAATATTGTTATTCAAGTATTCTAAATAACTTATTTTCATCACAAAGATCAATTTCGATATGTAATGGGTTCAGTTTCAATTTTTATTTCCCATCATCATCAGTTTACCATTACACGCTGTGGTAAGAATAACATCCTTTTGATCTTACGCTTCTGAGCATTCTACTACGCAGGTTGTTTATTTACGCTCGTGTCCATGCTCTATCAATGTTTTATTAACTTTGGCTGATAGCTACAATGACAACAAGAACTTCAGAATTGCCACAATTTTTAGAACCTCTATAGAAACCGTCAAACTTGGTCCAATCATGCAGCCGATTTCATAATTTTTAAAAATTGAACTGCACAGGACTACAACAATCGATTCATGCTCACAAATCTCAGGGGGCGTTTCTAAAGTTAGAATCGCGCTTTCTTTGCAGATAGCAACATTCATGGATCCTACGCTTATTAAACCGCCCGTCAGCATGGACTGGCGACACAAAAAGTGCAATGCTCCTCTATAATCAAGTTCTGTGAGTATAAATTAAATTATCTGAAATCTTAATATGCAAGTATATACAATTTGAATTAAATATTATTATTATCTAATACGTTTTAAATTATTGAAAAAGTTGCTGTTTCCAAAAGACTTTGATAAAAATCTAGATACTCATATTACTCCCCGAAATCGCCAAGTTTAGCAATACGCAGGTTAGGCAAAAAATAATTAATTCATTACTCACTCTGTGACTAATTAATTGAAGACGAAATTAAGGGCATTTATCTACACAGCCGTTAAATACGGTTTCTAACTGCCTTAATGAGGTGATCAAGAAGTACTGCCTCCTGGCTGAATGATGATAGTAATTGAGGATAGCAACGAAAAGAAATTCAATGTTTAAGAAGTTTTTAATAGGGGGAATACTTTATCGCAAGAGATTCACTATGATTTCGTTAGCAAGTAGTGAGTGAAAGGCCGTTACACATAACTTGTAAAAAATAAAAATAGTGAGTAACTCTGTTACTCGTTATAGATTGTAAAGTATTTGCCTTTCTCGGCTTTTTCTGATTACATTATTCTATGTATGAGTATATTTATGTTGCAGGATTACATACCCGTACTCATCTCCATCAACAAAGTGACTTAACTCAAATTCAGAGTACTTGGTATTTTGACCTTTCGGTCCAAGGGAAATAACATGAGACTGCACTGTTTAAAATATAACTCAGTTTATTGGCGAATTCACAGAAATTGCAGCAGCTTGCTTTTTAAAGCAACGGACAACATGTATGCTAATTGTTAATGCACACTCCTAGAATAAATGGCAAATATACAATATACTAGGCTGGTGATAATGCTTGCATGGATATGCATTTACAAAGCTTATATGCTTACCCCGGCATTATGTTGCTTCTCCCCGTATTGCGGCCAAACCCCGATTACTAGACTCATCCTAGTCATCGTTGTACCGAATGGAGTTTCCCTTCACTCACTACTCAAGAAGTCACTAGTCAAGAAGATACTCAAGAAACCACTAGTCAAGAACCCTCTTTCCTTCCAAGCACTCTCTCAAGACAAGCACACTGAACTCCCTGATTTTATCCTTCCTCCGAAATTTATCCTACTCTCCCGTAGGAACGCAGACAATACTGATTAGGTTGGTGATTCGTCTAATAACCGAACCAGTTAAGATCGTTAGTTTAAAGAAACATAAATTATAATGAAAACTGAGGGAAATAATAATCGAAAGGTTATTTAGACCTCACAAGATTCATGTAAAACATCGCTTCTTTTACGTATTCGAGTTGCTCTAAAATACGTAAACGTACTCCTTTTATGTATTTACGTTGCTCTTGTTTTCCTTATTACACCTTTCGCATATTTCGAATGAGAAAAGATTAATATGTGTTGTATGTGACAATGGTATAGTCGGTTAAAGAAAATAAGAACACCGTTCGTTATTCCGGCTCCTCGGGTCGTACGGTGAAACCAAATGTATCAGTAGACTCGTAATAATGTCTGTGATAAATAAATGAACAACTAATTTGTTTTAGGAGGCGTCTTCATATTAAACTTGAACAAACTAACTCGGTTTTAACAAGGAAGCAGTACCCACTTTTGATAACAGATTATAATTTTTCAGGTCAAATCAACCCGAATTCATATAAAAGTTATATATTTCGCTCAAGCCGTTGAAGAGATATGACTATTGTTGCAAAAGTGTTATATTCCCTCATCGGAGTATCTTTTCTTTGGGGAACTAGACGGAGAGAAGCATCTCGAAATAACAATTATTTTACGTGATATGAGAGATTTCCAGAAGTTTCTATGGCGAATCTATAAAAGGAATTATAACTCAGTCGAAGAAGAGTTGACGAGATACGGGGTACATCAAACTGGGTCTATTGAATCCAGAAACCGTCTTCAACCAAGCCAAAAGTCATCTATATCGACAGATTTACCCCATGTTTTGGACCACAGTAGATTGATACTGTTCGGGATATGCAGTCTTAAGGAGGGAGGCACTGTTGCGAACGTGTAATATTCCCTCACTGGCGTCTTTTCTTTTGCCCCTCGAAGACCAGACCTAGAAAACACCCGGACTAACTTGAGTTTAGGGTTACCAGAAGATGAAGCTAGGAGTAGGTTTGCCATATTTGGTGATGTATTGCCATTTTGGGGGCCTTTGGCGACTTCCCGAAGGTTCGAGAAAGGCCGCGAAATAATCAATATTCTATGAGATATGGAGAAGCCCAGAAGTTTCTAGAGAGAGACTATAAAAGAAGACATCACTCCGTTGGAGTTCAGTTGACGTGACACAAGGATTTTTGTCAATATTTTGAAAAGAGTAGCTGCTGTTTGGTGACATTATTTACGTCAATATTTTAATAATAATATCAGTTATTTTGAGAAATTAGTGGAGCATTTAAGTGCTATTTGACTGTATATTGATCTTGTTTACGCTGTGCTTTTGAACAAACGTATTAGTTATACAGAAATCTGGACTCATTCTTGTATCCTGGTTATACATCCGTGATTGCAGATGATACGTCTTAACACTATTTGAAGTTTAAAGCTCCTAATGTTACATTGGTGCTGCAGTTGTTCCTTTATATTTTAAGAGATAATAGGTCAATAAAACTAATTTCCTATTTTATGACAGCAAATAATCTATAATGTGTAGAGTCCACTTTGACGATAAGAACTTGCAATTTCGTCCCAGTAGCTCAAAGGTCGACTGGCCAGTTTCGGAGATCCAGAATTCGATTCCCGGTTGGGGCAGCAATGTTCTTTACAGTGGCCCTCGAACAAATCAGCCCTATAAGTTTGTGCAAAGGTCTAAAAGTGACCCTAAGACGACTAGTACGGATTCAGTGGACGTTTGAGCGTCGTTTTCAAATTGAGAGGATTACGACCCCGCAGAATACTAACCTGGGTAAAAATAGTAATAGCAGGAGGCTAACCTGAGATAAAAATTGCAGGAGGTGGTCAATCAGATTGTCAGTTGTCCGCCAATATGACATCAGAAGGTGAAGAATGCAGAGTCCATTTCGACGATAAGAGCTTGCAATTTTGTCCCAGTAACTCAATGGTAGAGTGCCACTGAAAGTGTGCACAGCACAATTAAAAGTCTCTGAGCAGGTTGTTTATGTCTGGATATTGCCACTTCAAAATTAACAAACAAATGTTAATTGTAACAATGGGAGAACTTCCTGTGTTTTGGTAGATCAATGGTAGAGTGTCACTGAAAGTGTGCACAGCACAATTAAAAGTCTCTGAGCAGGTTGTTTACGTCTGGATATTGCCACTTCAAAATTAACAAACAAACGTTAATTGTAGTAATGGGAGAACTTCCTGTATTTTGGCAAGAACTCTCCTAGTCAGTAGCGTCTCGAATGACGAAATGCTGAGCTGACCGATGTCAGGCTGGCCTCTTTTGATTGGTTACCGGGCTGATAGTCCAACCTTATATTAAAGAATCTCGGAAATTATTTCTTAGTATCGCGTAGCACATGATTAAACTCATGGTAATGAAAATCTTCTCTTTTTTTAATGAGAAATATAAAGTTGCGTATGCGCTTTACAGCACAACTTAACTTTTCAACCTCCAACTCCATTAACTTTCCCCGATCTCCCCTATATTCTCAAAGCAGCATCGGGTATTTCCGCATGAAAGTAGGAAAAATAAACTTATTAAAAAATTAGCCTTATTAGATTAAAGGAAGCGTCAGATAGAAAAGCACAAATAAAAGCTTGAAATTAAAGGAAATAAAGATTAAGAATATTAAATTCCCCTTTAATGTTTTAGCGCCTTAGTAATTTAAAACGTAATTATAAAAGTACTATACTGCTCCATTAAAACGTCTTCTAAATGCTGTTAATGGATGTTCTAAAATTAAATATAACTTCTTTCGCTTTTTAGCAGAAAGAAGCGAGCAATTAAGGTTAAAGATTTTGCGGAGTGTGTAATTTCTAAAAATAAAGTATTATTTGGCCAAAACAATATTGCAAGCAAATTTGTTGTTTAAGGAATTTTAATAGGGCAAGTAATCAGGTATTCAATTTTTAAAACCAGATTTATGTTCTTCTGAAATATTAAAGATATTTTTAGTAGTGATGGGTGAAGTGGGGATTCGATTCAACGTATCGAAACATATCGTTTAATATATCGATATTGCTTCACATTCCATGTACTGTATTGACGACATCAATATTCTGTTAAAAGTAATTAAATTTTTTGAATTTTATGTTGTATAATTGTAAAGTTGAAATATGCAGCAGTTAAATTAAGAACTAATTTATAATTATTTATTTTAATAATCTATATACAAATTATATATATTTTATAAAATGGAACCGGCGTTGTCCGGAAGAGATATTAATTGAATTTATTAATCTAAAAAAATAACAAAAAAGAAATAATTTTATTCATATAAAATAAAAGTGAAAATTGCATACAATCCCTGACAACTGGCGCAACGATCTCATCCTGAATCTCCTCCTTTCTACCTTTCAAATGAGTTCAATTCTGTATGACTTTCGGCCATCGAGGAGGGAAAAGATGATGCGCAAGATCCAAACACAGCACCGAACATTTTAACAGTTCGCACGCTTAAAAAATATATAATTCATGAACAGATGGGTTCACAAAATTATTTTTTATTTTGGAGCAGTCTGTGACATTTTAAGAAACTGCTGTTAAATTATGAACATCGTATTGCACGTCAATGTTTTAGATCGCAACATAAAAATCCGCGAGGTTGTAAACACAGGAAAAGTATATACTTTTTAAAAATTCATTCCACTTTTTAAAAATTCACTCTTTTTCTTCTGTTATATTCCGTTCAATTTTTGTATGAAATATAATTTTCGATCTTTCCGATGGTGTTAAGATGGAAACTTTGCGATAATATTTTCGGTGCTAAGGAGTCGATTTACGTGAATATCGCTAAAAATCGCTCCAACTATGCAAATAATTTTATGCACATTCTCATATCTGCTTTAGTAATTTAAATATTCCTTCAACAAAATAGGTCATAGCATTAAAGCATTAAAATGAAACCAACCCTTCTTGTAATGTCAAAATGGCATATCTCGAGATACGAGGCGATATAAACATCGATGTAACACCAGATTGCGTATGAATACGCGCATTACTACTCCAATGTTCCTATAGTTTTCCATAATACATATCAAGCACTTTCAAGGACCTTTTTTTTTCGATGACCATATAGCCAAGGACTTTCAAGGACCGGAATGTGCAATGGAAAATTTTTTAGCCGTATGTTTGGGGAGCAAACCAGATGGTGCCAGAGAATGATTGCCAATTGCTGCCAAATCCTACTCAGATAATCGGAGCCTAGGGTAAAACGTACAACAAACTAACAGGTTGAAATGAGAGAATAAAATTCAAGCACATTCAAGTACCTAATATAAAATTCAATTACTTTTAAGGGCTTTTGAAAACTAGAATGAAATTCGAGCACTTTTCAAATACTTTAAAGGACTGCAGTTTTTAGCTCTTAAAAAAATTTGATACAGAGAAAATAGGATTACCAGTTTTGATCGGAAATGTCCTGGTTTTTAGGTACGTCAAGAAGTCCCGCGCGGTTTGTCATTTTGTTCCAATTTGAAATTTATCTTTTGGAATAAAGTTTTAGTGGTAAAAACAATACTTATTCTTAAGGGAACGGGATATTATATTGATTGCAATTGAAACAGCTGCAAAAAGGGAAAAAAAATCTGATGTGAGCAGCACATGACTTTCCCTGCAGACTCATATTCACGTTCTCTTTATTTCTTCAATAATTGAGTTTAATAGCACAAAATAACACCCATAATTATATAAAATGACACTGAATTTTCACTTTTAATTCAATATTCGTTCTCATTTAGTAACTGGACTTGTTTTCGAAAGTGGCGTAGCCAGAAAGCAAAAAAACCTAAAATATATCGAGAACGGAGAGTTCTAGTTCAATGGCTTTGATCGTGTTCTCTTCATCGTTAAAAACTGCATATAAAACAAGCATTTAATTGGTATATTTGAGCATACGTAGTTTTTTATTTAAAATTTTGTCGATTTTATCGGGCCATTTCGTGAAGAAAGTAAGGTTATTTTTTTACCAAATCATACCAAAATCTAATTAGCAATAGATAAACCCACAAGTGGCTTACCAAATTTTGTAAAATTTGATCTATTAGTTTTTCAGCTAGAGTGGATACATGCAATTTTTAAGGACCATTTCGGAAAAAAAGGTAGGTTCTTTTATCCCGAATCATACCAAAAACTAATCAGTCCCAGGACCATCCACAAGTGACTTACCTACCAAATTTTATGAAATTCAGTTAAATAGCTTTTCGGTGAGAGTGAATACATAATTGCACAGACAGACAGACAGACAGACGCCATGCTAAAAAAATTTTTTTCGTCAAAAACTCGAGTTGCAATTTTCGGCATGATTCCAATTCTTTCCTTATACATTACCATGTATTGCAGGGAAAGTAATAAATGAAGCAATTGCGAATGCTGTTATAAACGTAAATGAATTGCTTTATGAAGAGGTGAAACGTAAGAAATTCTAGCCTTCATACTGTGACACACGGAACAAAATGAAAATAAACTATAAAAAAGAAATTATAAAGATTCAAATTTTGAATAATTTCAAAATGTTAATACCAAATTGCAGCCGAGTTATGGAGTATATGTTTTGTCTACTTCCGCTCCTGTTGAAAGGGTGTTTGTTCTTCATCAAGTCATGAACAATGTTTGATCTGAAGAGTGAAATAGAATTGCTCAATCAACTAAGTCTAATGCAGGCATTATATTAGGTCTAATGCTCTGTGAAATAAACATATATCTAGAATGTTGTTGTTGTGACCCAGACCGTCCGACCTACCAGAAAGGTGTAAGGTAACTGTTTGGACGGCCGAGAAGAGCCACCCAATTTAGACCGGAACCCAGTGGGGAAGACATCCACAGGGACTGTACCCTCCTTCCCTACCACCAACCTCTCGGAATATATCTAGAATGTATCAAACTTTTACGAAAAAATTAAAAAAGACAAACATTCCGTTTAAAAGTTCACGGTAGCAACAAATATACGATTCGTCGAAATCAAATGATTAATAACTTATGCTTCAAGTTTCAATTTTATTTTCCTGTATTCAATAAATAATTTTATTTATTTAGGTTTTTTTTTTTTTCCTGGTTTGGAAAACAATTTATATGGTAAGCCTTAGAGAAAATGTTCTGCCTTCAAACTTTGTTTTTAACACTTTCCAACATAGTTGAAAAGTGTTTATGATTTTGTCCATCTTGTCTGTCTGGCTGTCAATCTGTCCGTTCGCACGATAACTTCCGTAAAAATGACTTTATCAAAATGAAATTTTGGTATGTGGTTGAGACAGTCTGTGGAACATATAGGAATGTAAATGAATAATATCACCCAATTAGTTTTGGATTGAACCCGGGTTGAAAAAGTGAAATACTTTGAATCCTATGGAACCTAATTTTTCAAACATTTTTAAACGAAGTTAAAATTAACAAATAGCTTCGAAAATTTTAGAAAATATTCAACTTATCCTATAAAATATATCAATATTCAGCAAAATATGTTGGATAGTTTTTTATATAAGAATTAAAATAATAATTACACCCATATTATATGGGGCGCGGTAGCCCATTGGTTAGCGCGCTGGAGTTGCACTTGGTAGGCCCGCGTTCGATTCCAGCCGCTGCCAAAACAGCCGCCGTGTTCACGCGGAGTACGATCACGTTAAACATGTGGGTCCGTAAGTCCTTCCGAGAGGTTGGTGGGGAAAAAGGGTGCGGTCCCTGTGGATGCCTCCCCCACTGGGTTCCGGTCTAAATTGGGTGGCACTTCCCGGCCGTCCAAACAGTTACCTTACACCTTTCTGGTAGGTCGGACGGTCTGGGTCTCAACAACAACCCATATTATATGATGAGATCACATGATCCACTTCAAATAAAATATGGCTTCCATCTTTTTTTCCCAGTATGAAAATCGTTATTTTGAAAATTCTTTTAAATTTATATTTAGTGTTGCATCCGTCCTAAAACCTCTTTCTTTTCGTGCATTTTCTGTGCATCTATATTTTGCCCCAACGCAATTACAATATTTTTGCTTAAATGATCATCACACTTTGATTATTTCTGCAACATTCCTAATTTTAATAGATGCAGAATGTAAACAAGTGATTGTAAGATGAGTTGTATAAAAATTGCGGAATTTTTTCAAGCAAAATTATTTATCTCTGGAGTCTGGAATATAAGTGATATGAATGAAATATTCATTTCGTTTACATAGAGAACCAGACGATTTATATTTCGATGACGTCATTTGAATAAAGTTCATTTTCTTCCATGAAGTTCTAAGTTTTCAAGTAAAATACATTATTGTAGTTCTGTGATCATTAAAAAAATATCACCTCTGAATGTATCGCATTTTATAGATGTTTAAACAAAATTACGTTTCAGTTGGAAAGTGTTTTATAATCAATGCTTTATGCATGATTGATCTTTCTTGTTTGTTTTTTAATGAGAGATAATGGTCACATCGCGCTAACACTCAACACACAATAGCTATAGAACATGCTTAATTTCCTTTTGACACAAGGTATGCATGACAATGAACAAAATAAGATCTAATAAAACAACAAATAAAATCTAATAAATATGAGTATCATAATAATGATAAATTTTAAATAACACAATATCTGAGAGAAATGTTAAAGTTCAAGAATAATACAGACAAAGATTTAGCTAATATTAATAATTTTCCAAATTTTGCCTTCAGTTTCCTACAAAAAAACCAGCTATTAATATAGTATTTCGCCCCCATCAAAATTTTAGTTGATGTAATTGCCAATAGTAGTAAAAACATACACTGAAATTTTCGTGCAAATATTTTTATTATTACTTGAGATATCATGTGTCGTATCTTCTTGAATCGTGGGTGTACGCGAAGGATACAAAAATAAGTTCAAATTTCTGGATAACTAACGCTTTTATTTAAAACCAATATGTGTAAACAGAAACTATATACAGCTAATAACACTGTAGCTATCACAAATAGTCCTTCATCAGGTACAATATAACAGTAATTACATGTTCAGCTATTTTATAAAATAGCAGATACTGTTTGTTCTCAAAAGACTAACGCATCTCACAATTTAATTTGACTCATATTATGTCTAATCCGTCCAAATGAATGATGACGTTTTTATATATTGTTGCAAACGTGTGATATTCTCTCACTGGCGTCCCCCGTCTTGTCTTCCGGCTCTGTCGCAGATCAAACGGTTCCATCGGAGTGTTTACTCCAGAAGATAGCGGTACGAACATTCTTTCTTTGACGTCACTCTATGGTTGCCAGAATTTCGAGTCAGAAGAAGTGTTTCCAGGTTTTGGCGACATTTGGCGACTTCCCGAAACTTCGAGAAACATCGCCAGATAACGATTATTCTACGAGATATTAAATAATTCTGGCATTTTCTACAGAGAGAGATTTCCAGAAGTTTCAATAGAGAGACTATAAAAAGGACTCATCACACCGTTGAAGTTCAGTTGACGAGTTGGCAATATATGAGCTACAGTGAACTGTGACATTGTCAGTGTTTTGATAATAGTAGCTTGCTTTGTGTAATTAGCGAAGAATTTAAGTACTGTTTGATTGTATATTGTTCCAGTTTAGTTTGTGCTTGTGAATAAACGTAAGTTATCTAGAATCGTGAACTCGTTCTTGTATCCTGCGTATGCACACACGATTCTAGAGGATATCGACGTAACAATATGAATAGAATACTCTCCATAGAGTATATACTGCCCTCTAGAAAGAGGGCTGTATTATCTGAACTAGTGAATACTTCTAGAAAGGTCCAGATAATTCGGAAACTTACCAAAAGTCGCCAAGTTTGCGATATTTCGCCAAATGTTTCATTCCGGCGCCGAAAAAATCGCTAAGATCTGGGAATTCTACTTTGCCATAATAGCGATAATTGCCTGTAAAGGTTGCTTTACCTTGGAGATAGTCGATGTACAGCAAAAGCATTTACTGTATTTGTAACACATGTTTACGGTAGGAAATGCTCTCAGAAAATAAAATTGAGAAAAACGCAAATAAATTATTTGTTGCTGCGATTTCCCAGCTGTCGATATACTTTAAAATGGCTATAACTTTAATTCTAATTGACGTACAATTAAAAAGAAAACGGCATTGGAAACAGAAACGTATGAACTTACGTAGAAATTGTTTCCCCTCGGTAGTTGAAAAGTGACTTTTAAACGTAGGAGGACACTTTAAAATGGACAACGAAGCTGCGGATTTAGGACGAATTTAGGACGATTTTAGACGTATTTTATTGGTATAAGAGGGCTACGAAGCAGACCAGCGGCTTATGCACCCACGCAGTGTAAAGATTTGGTATATCAGAAGGCATTGATCGAAGAATTTACTAGAGAGAAAATAACAGCAACAATCAATATTGACAATCAATGTGCAATAGAATTAATTAGGAAGGGTGTTCTAAATCACAGAAGTGAACATACAGATGTCAGATTTCATTTCACAAAGGAAAAATATGAGCAACAAATTATAGGTATAAAATAGTGCCAAACTCAGCATCAAATAGCTGGTTTCCTAACAATATTTTGCATAATGAACATTTAAACTATACTGTACATAGTTGCAACAATTATGTTTTTTTATTTCTATATTTTAAATTAACAATTATAGGGGTGTGTTAAACTATAATTGTTATTTAAAATTTTATGTGTATTTCAGAAATAGTGTACATATCTGTCAACGCCAGTATTACAAAACTAATTAGGACAACCCTCTCGTGTTTACGAACTGGATAGGATGATGTTTCTATAAAATAAAACATTTGCAGCTAAGTTCTGCCTTCAAAATCTATATTAAATTAAAAACTTTATCATATATTTTAAAAGTATGCTTCTTAACATTCAAATATCTACTTAAAAAGATAATAGCCCCTAAGAACCCATTAAAACTACGAAATTTTGGGTCTGGGTTTCAACAACAACAACATGGAGAAATGGAAAACAAACTATTTGGTTTGGTTATTCCCCCTCCCCCACCTATCAGATTTTTTTTTTTTGGCGACACTACTAAACTAAACAACAAAAATCTAACAAAAATTAAATAACTTTTAGTTACAATTTTAAGTATTTTTATCGGGCTTATTTAAAGGGTATCAAATAAGGGGTGGGACAGATTAGGGGTTAGCCGCAGGGATTGCACTCCGACGACCCGAGTTCACGCGGAGTATAGGCACGTTAAATATGTAGGTCCGTAAATCCTTGCGAGAGATTGGTGGTAGGGGAAGGAGGGAACGGTCCCTGTGGATATCTCCCCCACTGGTTTCCGGTCAAAATCGGGTGGTACTTCCCGGCCTTCCAAACAGATACTTTACCTTCGAGTAGGTCGGATGGTCTGGGTCGAAGAAGGTGTGAAGCTTCATTGGGACATATTACCGGATGTAACATGTCTGAAATAAACGCGTTGAAAATATTTGAAATCATAAAAAATCTATCTCCATAATTTCATTGTTAAACATTTTGTTTGACAAGCAAAACCTGGTACTTCCATTCCCCCTATTTATTTTTCAAAAACAATTTTTGTTTTACCGTAAGACGGCAGTAATTATGAATGATCTGGTGTCTTAATAAGATCTGGGAACGACTAAACTTTCTTCTTTTTTATTATTACTTTTTTTTTAGCAATGTATTGGCGACAGAGGTAACATTGTCATCACGTTTGAATGAAATCTAATTATCGCCAGCAAGCTTGACGAATAAATAAATGACTTTCTTTAATGGAAATCAATGGGTTTTTTTCACCCTCCCCCCCACTTCTCTCGTTGATTGTCGCCAGCGGCATAAAAAGAAAATGAAGAAAGTCATTACAATTAGTCTCTTGTTTGGTTCAGCGTGTCTAAAAAATCTGTTGTTTTTAACATAGTAAAAAATCTGATGTAGCCAGCACATGACTTTCCCTACAGACTCAAATTATTTTTCTCTTTATTTATTTGACAATTCATTAAATTGAGTTTTATTGCACAAAATAACAGGCATAATTATTTGAAACTAGGAGGTACACCCGTCATATGACGGAACTCAAAATTTGCAAAATATTAAATTCCATTTGGCGTCATTTTTATCAATTTGGCGACATTTGCGACATTCCGCCAAATTCTTTGCCAATATTTTTGCCAAACGTCACGGACGGACGAACAGAGAAATGGCTTTTTCTTGCAGTAGATTCTTATTCATTTCAAGATATTGAATTTTCATTGATTTGGTGACATTTTCGTTAATTTTTGTGATATTTTGTTCAATTTTGAGACATTTTAAAAATTCGCCGAAATTGTCGCCAAGTGGAACAGTTGGGCTGACAGATAAATGCTACCGAAATATCATTACAATACTATCCCCTTTCAAAACACAATTAATGTATTGATTTGGTGTCATTTTTATCAATTTGGCGAAATTACTATCGATTTACCAACATTGTCGTTAATTTGGCTATATTTTAATCAATTTGGCAATATTTTGATAAATTTGGCGATATTTAAAAAACTTGCCAAATTTGTCGTCAAGTGGACAATTGGACTGACAGATAAATGCTTCCGAAACATCACTACAATACTAACCCCTCTCGAAACAAAATTAATTTCATTGATTTGGCGTCATGTTTATCAATTTGGCTTAATTTTTATCAATTTGACGACATTTCGTCAATTTCGAAACATTTTTAAAAAAGTCGCCAAGTTGGCGATATCTTCGCCAAGCGTTACCCAGAGATAGATAGAAAGACAGATAAATCAAGGTGTTTATATTATTTAATAATTAAACTGAATTTGCACTTGTATGTCAATTTTCGTTTTTATTTGGTAACTGGGCGTATTCTCAAAATGAGATCACCTCCATGATCCAGCTGAATAGGAAAGAATATATTGAGAGGTCATCCCTATTTAAAAATTCAAAATATGAATGTTTAAATCATGTAATTAGATAGACGACTTCATATTCACGTTTTAAACAATACAATTAATGCAAACTTTGTTTATAAATAGATTAGATGCAGCTGAATGATATGACGCATAAGGTTAGAGAAATTTGGTGTCTTTCCCTCCATAGTGATCCAAAACTGAAAACTTAAGTTGAAATGTTTGAAGTATTAAACTTAATAAATTGGTTTATTAGAAAGTCTAGGGAAGCGTAAATTAATTGCGTTATGTTAAGGGTTGGTATAGTATGTATGTTTTGATAGAGAGTCGTATAAGAAATAGTAATATTAAATGGGAGGAGTGTATGGATCCGAAATATCCGATATTCTATGCTCATGAGCGCATAATAAGCGCGAAACCGGTTCATGGATGCTGTTATAGGCTATGGGAACGTAATCTAATTACTGTATTATAATGTATAGAAATTTGCAAGGACAGAGCTGACGTCAAACAAAATAAAAATGTCTGGTCTGTGAACACTAGAGACAGCTACAGTAATACCACTCAGAAAGAGGTACCCTGTAAGGTACATATGCTATAAAAATGAAGATTGCATAAAAATGAAAGATTGCATAACATTTAAAACTGGGAACGGAACATTTAGAACCTGAACTATGTTGTAATAATATGATTTCAACAAAACGTAATTTTAACACACCATACATGTTAAAATTACCTATTTGGCGATATTTTTAAAATGTCCTAAAAAATTTTTTAAAAAATTGCTATTTCTTCTTTGCAAAATAAATAAAGTAATAAGAGTGTTTAACACTTTAAAACATAGATGAAAAGTATTTATGACTTTGTTCATTCTGTCTGTCTGTCCGTTCGCACGATAACTGCCGTAAAAATGACTTTATCGAAATAGAATTTTAGTATATTTTTGAAACGGTCTGTGGGACATATGGGAATATAAATGAATAATATCACCCAATCAGTTTTGGATTGAAGACGGATTGAAAAACTGAAATACATTGAACCCTATGGGACCTTTTTCAAACATTTTTTAAGCAAAGTTAAAATTCACATATTGCTTCCAAAATTTTAGGAAATATTCAAATTATCCCATAAAATATATAAAAGAAATTCAGCAAAATTTGTTCGGTAGTTTTTTTAAATAAAAATTAAAGTAATAATTACTTATATGATATATGAAGAGATCACGTGACTCGTTCCAAAATAAAATATGGCATCCATTTTATTTACGATGTGTCAAGATCGTGATTTTAAAGGATCTTTTAAATTTATATTTAGTGTTGCATCCGTCCTAAAACTGCTTTATTTTTACATATTTCCTATGCATCTATATTCTGTGCCAACGCAATTACAATAGTCTTGAGTTTAAATGATCATCAAACGTTGATTATTTCTACAACGAAACCTAATTGTAATGGATGCAGAATGTAAACAAGCGATTGTAAGATGAGTTGTATAAGAATTGCTGAACTTTTTTCATGCAAAATTATTTAGCTCTGGAATCTGGAATATAAGTGATATGAAGGAAATATTCATTGATTTTACATAGAGAGCCAGACGATTTCTATTTAGGAGACGTCATTTGACTAAAGTTCATTTTCTCCGATGAAGTTTCAAGTTTCCAAATATAATAAATTACTGTAGTACTGAGATAATTTAAATATATCAGCTCTGAATGTATCGCATTTTAGAGATGTTTAAATAAAATTGCATTTCAGTTGGAAAGTGTTTCACAATCAATCCTTTATGCATGATTGATCTTTCTTGTTTAAATCTAAATGTCACTAATTTTCTATTAATCTAGTAATAGTATGATTTTAGATTAAATGTTGGATAATAAGCTTATGATACAAATTTATGTTTTCTAGAACAACACTTTGGAAGTGATTGTATTTAAATAAAGAAACCACAAAATTGAGCTATATGGATGATACGTCATAGCATTCTATTTACAATTTTTCTACTATATTAGCAGTGTAGAAGCTACTACATTTCTAATTACTATATCTCTTGCATTCTATACTATACATTACATATCTCTTGAAGCTGCTGTATATTTTCCATATTTCTAGGATGTAACTCCGATGTACTGGACAATGCGGAAGAAATTACGGAAATCAACGGCCGCTGCCTCGACAACTGGCTGCTTAGTGACATCGCAGACTACATTCAGAGAGTGAGTGTGTATGAAATGTTTGTTGACTAAGTGCTGTATGCAATATTTGCTGCAATGTTTGTCGTATGCAATGTTGTCGACCTGTCGAAGTAGTAATGGTGGTAGTTGCAGAACCAGATTAGCCTTTCGTGCAGTAGACCGAATAGTTTGCAGAATCCACATCTTGCAATTTCATCCCAGTAGTTCAACGGTAGAGCGTTGGCTAGACAGTTCGGAGATACAGGGTTCGATATCCGATTGGGGCAGCAAGGTTCTGTACAATGGGGTCCGAACACATCAACCCTGTAGATTAGTGCAAAGATGTAGGAGGACTGAAACTGACCCTATAGTACGACTAGTATGGATTCAGTGGACTCTGGAAGAAAGAGAGCCGATTTCAAATTGAGAGGAAAAACGATCACGCAGGATATTTACCAGGGTAAAAATTGGAATAGCAGGAGGCCAACCTGAGGTAAAATAGCAGGAGGCCAACCTGAGGTAAAATAGCAGGAGGCTAACCTGAGGTAAAATAGCAGGAGGCCAACCTGAGGTAAAATAGCAGGAGGTGGTCAGTCAGATTATCAGTTGCTCGCCAATCTGGCATTAGAAGGTGGAGGATGTAGAGTCCACTTCGACAATAAAAGCTTTCAATTTCGTCCCAGTAGCTGAACGGCAAAGCGTCGACTGGCCAATTCGGAAAACCAGAGTTTGATTCCCGGTTGAGGCTGCAAAGTTCTGTACAACCTGTCGATGTAATAATAGTGTGAGTAATTATAAAACCAGATTATCCATTCGGGCAGTAGGCCGAATAACTAATCTGGTTAATCAGTTCAGTAATATATATACTTCATTGCTAATAAATCCTCATTCAACTCTCTCTAGAGAGATATTTAACAGCCCAAAATACAGCCAAAATTTATGCAACCAAGATTAATTTGAAAAATCGCCAATAGGGGAGATCTGGCACTGAAGATGGTAATATACGCCGAAAATGAGTGCTTAAGAAACGTGTATTTTGAGTAAAATGTACCCAAAACTTAAACCTAAAGCGGAATAAATATATTTCATTAAATTGCTGAGTTGATTTCGCAAGTATGTTAACATAATTTCCATTATGTTTTTTCAATTGCTTTGCAAACAAGGTGTTTTCCTTTAGGTAAGAATCGTTGTATTTTTTTATAAGCAAACGTAGCATAAACAATCCGGAGTGGGTTTATAAATTCATAAATTATCCCAAAAAAGTTGTGCTGTACGCAAATTTTACTCATATTTACCATTCAAAGCGCTAAACAAACATATATATATATATATATATATATATGTTTGTATACATATATATATATATATGTTTGTATACATATATATATATATATATATATATATATATATATATATATTGATGGGAAAACTCATACCAAATTTTATTCAATATGATCATTTTTTTTTCAGATAGAGAGCTCTGTGTGAATCGAAATCATTTCAA
This sequence comes from Amaurobius ferox, assembly GCA_951213105.1. Lineage (NCBI taxonomy): Eukaryota > Metazoa > Arthropoda > Arachnida > Araneae > Amaurobiidae > Amaurobius > Amaurobius ferox. The sequence goes on from OX578144.1 coordinate 132,254,483, forward strand.
ATATCGCGAGAAAGGATCGTGGTAACTTATTGGTGGTCATTTATTAGGGGTTAAAAGTATTTACAAAGCATTCGGTAATATTGAGTTTATTTCATTCTTTATGGATGTTTCTATTATTCGGAAAAACTTCAGCTATTAACGTCTCATAAATGAGATTATTAATTTTAAATAAAAAATCGCATATAAAATAGCTATCTTTTAAACATTTTATGCATTATTACGCTTTTTTAACGGTTTTTCGATTTTCTAATATACAGGGTGTATATAAACTGTTTTGGCAAAATAAGAGGGGTGATAGAATCAAGACGAACAAGGAGTATGGAACCTAGGGTTGCATTCCACTCTGAGTGCTAGAAAAGAGCAACTTCGAAACACGTCCAACAAACACAAGTCGCCAATTCGGACGAAATAGCTGTCTGGAGAAGTATCACATCTCCAGAACATCACCATCACTTCTAGTCATCCGACACTTCTTGAATGCCACATATCCCGGACAATGGATTGGACGTAGTGGACCTGTGGCTTGGCCTCCACGCTTACCGGACCTCAACCCACTGGACTTCTTCTTCTGGGGGCACATAAAATCATTGGTGTACGAGACGCCTGTGGACTCCGTAGAAAATCTCGTCGCGTAAATCGTTGTTGCAGCGGACAGGATAAACACGACACCAGGTGTCTTCGAAAGGGTGCACCAGTCGTTCATTCGCAGGTGTGAATTGTGCAAGGGCACCCTTGATCGTCAATTTGAGCATCTACTTTGAGACTTTCTCTGGTGTAAATAAATGGGATAGTGCAAATTAAGTTAATTCTCCTTATTTTCACTGTTGAAAGTTCAACTTTAACTTTACGCTTTTCTGACACTTAGAGGGGAATGCGACCCTAGGTTCCATTGTAAATATTGTTCGTCTTGATGGGTACTATCACCCCTCTTATCTTGTCAAAACAGTTTATATACACCCTGTATATGTTTTAAAATTCGCCTCGAAAATCAATGGACATCTAACGTTCATCTAATAAAATGACCATACAAATTTCATTCGATTTCTCCAATTTGTGCGGGATATATCGTACGCATAAAAAAATTCAGTTCTAGATCAATAATTTGGTTTTACAAATATCTTATAGTTTTCGAGGAATCGTCTTATCAAATTCAAGGAGATTGAAAAATTTTCGGTTTTCATGTTTATAGTCGTCTTAAAACTAGAAGTGCTAACTATGAATTACACTGGCTTCCAAAAGTTAAGAACGGACAGTGAAATCAACAAAAATGGAAAAGTAAAGCTTTGATTAACTCAAAATTGTACATGAAGGTAGCAAATCTGTTTATGCATTAAAGAAAACAAGAATTATGTATAAAGATGAAAAAAATATTTAATTTTCGAAGGTTATAAGATGACGCCACATTTGGGTCATTAACAAAATTATGTTTAAAAGCAAACAAACCAAACAAATATTAATATGGCATGTGACCACCCCGGACCTTCACACAAACTTTACAACAATTTTCCATACTTACAATAAGGTGATCGACCAACGCAGATGCGAGCAATGGCCATTCTTCCAATAGAGCAGTTTCCAACTCTCTGAAACTGACTGGAGGAAGTAAACGTGCAGAGACAGCACGCCCGATGCCATCCCAAAGGTTTTCAATGGGATTAAGGTCGAGGGAATACACCGGCCACTCCATACAAGAAATCTCCTCACTTTTCAGGTATTCATTAACGATGTTAGCTCGATGGGGACGCACTTTATCGTTCATATGTAGAAAATTAGGACAAACTGCTACAGCATAGAATCTCGCAATAGGGTCTGGGACTTCATCCCGATACCGCGCAGCGGTCACAGAACCGTCTTTAAAGATGTGCAGCTCTATGCGATATCCCATTGAAATTCCAGCCCAAGTCATGACGTTGCCACCTCTGAATGCGTGATGTTCGATGATGTTCTTGGCCTGAATGCGTGTGCCTCGTTCTCTCCAGACCCTTACACGCTTATCATCTGATTACAGGGCAAATCTGGACTCGTCCGTAAGCAGGATGTTGCACCAATCTGAGACAGTCCATTTGACATGTTGATGACACCACTTTAATCTTGTCCCTTTAGCTTGGACAGTTAGTGGAACACAAAATCGTGGTACTCGGGCATACAGCCCCTTCACGTCGAGCCTTCGGCGCACAGTACTGGGAGATATTGTCTTATCAAGTGCCGCTGCAACCATGGATGTAACAGTTTTGGTGATCGCTCGTCGATTCCTCTTGGCTACTATAGCAATATGCCGATCATCAGAGCCCTTGGACGACCGGACACAAGTCTCCGTATAACTGTTTGACTTGTTTCGAATTGTTTCCATAATGAAGAAATTACCGAATGATCAACGCCAAAATAAAATAGTGACATCTTTGATTGACTATCCTGCTTCAATGCGTCTGACAGCGCGCCAGTCTGTCATTCGTTTTCTTCCAGCCATAGAAATACGAATATCATCAAAAATAATCCTGCGAAAGGTATAAACACTTCGTATCAGCATTTAAATGCACCTCCTCAAACACTTCAGAATGCTGACGTCTTCAACGACTGACTAATTAGCATATATCCGGATAGTCAATCGTGATTGTCTGTAACATACGATATTTGCATACTGCCATCTACATCCGCAGCGATTTTCAGCCACTCAAATTTCAAATACGCTTTCGGAAAATGAAAATTTGCATTACGTGCTTAACTTTTGGAAGTCAGTGTATAAGAAGTTAGTTGTAGCTCTTTGAATAGCCTACTGGGATATGTAATTTTTTTTTATTACCCAGATTGCCCAACTCACCAGCTCACCCAAAGCGTATAGAGCAGTTACAAGGGACGGCCTTAGAAAACATAGAAAAACAATACACAAATATATACAATGGACTCTCGTTAAGACAACACCCGTTTAAGTTGGATTTTTCGTTATTGTGTATAAATACGGATTCTCCGTTTAAGGTCTATGGACGTTGCATGTTATAAACATCGCTTAATACGTTCATTCATTCATTAAGATAGACATAAATTATTTTTATTTTTCAATCAGTAGAAGATGTTCTGAACATACTTTTGGGCAATTGACTAAAATTGAGAATGACATAATAAATATTGTTCACCCAAAAGAGACAAATAAAGGTTACTTCATTTTAAAAATACTAACATTAACGTACAACAACATTTTGTGTATGCTGTGAACGTTAATATTTGTTCATATTTTCCTCATTATACATATTAAAAAAATTTTTGAATAAATTTTTCTGTCTTTTTTGTTTTAAGGTTGTATTTTTCAATGTACCTATAAAATTGAGGATAACAAACTTTCATTACCGTTACACAATTTCATTACTAATTTTACGTCAGATTTATAGACTCCTGCTATAATGGACTCTTGCTAATACGTACAATAAATGTTGACTAGAAAAGAAGTCAAGAAACGACAGACCGGGCGATTGTGGGGGCCAAGCTATGGGACCATCTTGCCCAATTCATCACCCTGTAACGCTAGAGCTCCTCTGCTACAGGCTGACTTATCAGGCATATTGAAGCCCATAGGGTTCAATGCTACAGTTACAGAAACTATAAAGTAAGTGTTTAAAGCAAATACTTTATATAAAAAACGAAGTTTCAATTATAATATTGTAGAACTTAGCTCGCACAAGTATGCTCCAGTTCCGGGTATCCAATTATTTCTTAGCCATTGTTTTCTTCTTTCTTCGTTTCTAGGAAAGAGAAATAGCCTAAAACTCTTTCTAGAATGGTTAGAGCAATTCGGTGCAGAACAACCACCCATAATTATTTCAATTATACTTCCTAAAGTGAAAATACGAATAGAGCTAATGCTAATGGGTTGCGTTTCCAGCTAGGGTGGGCTTCAATATGCTTGATGAGTCAGTTCGTATATAGAGGAGCCTTATGTAACGCCTTTATGTTTCATTTCCAACCCGGTAAACTATGACGAAAACTGTTTGGTTTAGTGTGGAAGACCCATGCCACTCGACTCGCCCTACGGTATGAGCTGCTAGTTAAGTGGCCGGTGCTTGGTTTGGTGTGTACTACCATCTCGTAAAGTTTAGCCCATCTGTTTTATTCACCCTGTAGAGAGATGGTGCATCCGCCATTTTGTACCATTCTTACCTATTGCTTTCTATTGCGTAGTGTCTCGATACCGTGCATTGTAATATAAATCCTCAATAAAATGAGAGGATAAAGTTTGGCCCATATTTTTTTAACCATCCTGTGTATTTTATCCCTTTAAACTTACATTATTTCCTGTCTTTTTTCAGTGCATTCACTCCCGGACAATATGCTTCAATATAAAGCCCAAGAAATCTCCGGATAAAGGTAGGATATTTCACTCTTCTCTTTTTCACTTAGATCCGCAATTTCCAAGGATTAGGATACATTCCTTTTATCCCACCAAATATTTACTTCAAGCTCTTAAAATCTTTCAGTTACTTCTTAGCAAAGCACTTAGTGACTACTCAATTAAATACATCAACTTTAGAGAAGTAGAAAATTCCTAATCTTGCCATGAGTTTCTTCTCGCTGAAATATTTTTTCTTTTATGTATAAAGACGATATTTTATTGGTGGTAGAAGATTTTGTTTGTGCTTTTATGCAAGGTGTTTCAAAAAGATTGTAGGAATAAATTGTTCTTGAAAAATTGGGCGTATACAGATAGTTTCAGTTCGGGGCCGTAGTTAGGTAGGGGGCCAGAAGGGCTAAGATCCCCCCCCAAGAGGTATAATCAGCCCCCTGATAAAACTATTAAATTTTTAGTAGTGATATGAAATTTCATATAAAATATCATTCAAATTTTGCATGAAAAATTTCTTTGAGATTTTTTCTATAAATTACTTTATTTTAAAAAATTTTTAATTTTGCTGAATTTATGATTATACTACTGTTTAATTTATTTACATGTTTTATTTAAAAATATTAAAAAATAAGAGAATAGTATTTAGGATACTTTTGTATTAATGTGGGGTTGGTTCACTGTTATACATTATAAGAGTCAAAATCAACTAATAAGTAGGTTAATATTAAGCATTAACTTGTATATTAAGCATATTAAGCATTATGAGTTAATATTAAGCATTAACTTGTACTAAATTTCAGAATAGTTCTACAATTATTAACAGCTTTATTACTAGTTAATGCTTACATTAAAACCAATTGTAATTATATATTGATATTGATGTAGAGTAGCTATATGGATATTAATATTCAGAGCTTAGCTTGCAAATATAAATATGCAATTATTTGTCAATTTATATGATTTGAAATATATAATAGTAACTATTATGGTTTATAAATGTTGATGAATAATTGTATTTTTAGTGAGCCCCCCCCCCTTGAATTTCCCTTCAGCCCCTCTTCAATTTCGTCTCTGACTGCGGCCCAGTTTCGGTTTAAAAAATGTTTTAATTAAGGTAGACTATCATCGTATGTAAATTTGAAACATATGACACCTTTTAGTGCATAACTGGCGTGTGGCTTGCCTTTCTCATACCAAAATCCTTGTGTTTTTTGGGGGTTTTTTATCAAATTTTACTAGAATTTTTTTTCTAAATCGGTATCATTATTCCAATTGACTACAATTGGAATTTCACATCGAAAGATTTTTTCAAGCTCTTTGCTTGAAAAAATCTTTCGATTGATACCATACTTGCCGATGTACCTCCCGGGGGATAACTTGCCTTCCGGAGGGAGAGGGGGAGGTAATGATGTCACGTGCACAAAAATAATTGTATCGCGACTATTTTTTATAGCAGTGATATTAAAAATATTACGTATTATAATCATTGAGCCATAAATGATCCTTTTTATGCATGATTATGTAAAATGTTGCCCTATGCTGCTATGTTAAAAAAATATAAAATTTTCGAAATTTTTGCTCGTATTTTAAAAATATTCTATCTAGTTCAAGGGTTTCTGATAACAAAGTCGGATGTAAAGTTTCGTGAAAATCCACTAATATTTATGACAGCTATCATACACAAGAAATAGAGCACAGACAGACACACAGACGGACATCACTCCAAAACTAGTCAGAACGTGCTCATATATTGGCATCAAAATGTCGAAATTGAAAATTTTCGTGAAAACAATACTTTCTCGATACTATATGACATAGTATGAGAAATTAAAAATTACAAAATGTAACTTTTTATTCGGGCCTCCTAGAGAACATTTCGCATTGTAAGAATATTTTCTAAACCCCTCATTAGTCAAACAAATAAGGTTCCATTATCGTGCAATCAAAACTACCCCAGATATCATTCATTAAAGTTTGCGATAGATAATTGGGGACCATATATTAAAAATCATTTGCCAAAGACAGTTACGCATGTAAGTTTACGAATGGAAATGTTATCTAATGAAATTCAATTTCTGTACGACCACTGAAATCTGTTTTCGTCGTTTTATATGAGCGTCACAAAGTCGTTCAAGCCCTATAAATTTAACAATTTTATTTGGCCAATTTTGCATATTTTAGAATGTGGTTTATTTTCAAAAGTTCTTATAATAATAAATGAACAATTTTCTGATTAGAACTTACTTTGTAGAGAGTCCGTATAAAGACTTACATTTTGAACTTTTTTACTTTCCCTGCAATACTTGGTAATGTATGGGGAAAGTATTGGAATCGCAAAAATTATCTCTATACACTCATCCACTTATCACTATCCGCTTATCTTTATCCACTTATCTCTATCCTCTAGCTGAAAAACTAATAAACCGAATTTCATAAAATTTGGTAGGCAAGTAAGTCACTTGTGTGTGACCCTGGTGCATGATTAATTTTGGGTACGATTCGGGATGTTGGGCGCTAAATATTAGATACTAAAACGAATTACCCGGGTTCTAAATAAGCGTCCACTACATATACTTAATTAAATAAGCAGCAGCTGCTTACATAATACACATGGACACAGTTTAAAATGACTTGAAAATTGCACTAATCAAATTACTCGCGCTCTCCGCAAAAAGAAAAAGTATAAGAATCAAAATTGACCGTATATTCATTCATTCAACCGCTCATGAAACAGACAACACGATTCCGCTGATATCCACATGCAACCCCCCATCAGCCATTCCAAAATGGCCAATGTCCTACAACAAAATGAATGGTTTATTACCAGGTCTGTTTTTATCTTGGACGGAGGAGTCCAAGATTTGCTATATACCTGGAAGATTTGTTCAAAAAATTAAAGACATGTATCGGATAAAAAATTATAATTAATCAAATTATGGGTTTATGTATTTTTTCTTTCCTAGAGCAATCTGTGATATTAGTATTACAATCTCATATATCAAAAGTCAAATCTCTATTTGTAAAAGTCTTCTGCGACTCTCGACATAACTTATGAAAAATTACTCATAACTGCTTAAAGCCATGTTGAAACAAAGTCATTTAAAAATTTGAGTGTGCTCTGCTTGAATCATATTTATATTAAAATGTTACATGTATTTATAAACTTTATATATATATATATACAGGATGATTATAATTAAAGTTCCCGGTTTGAAAATGGTCTCAAATAAAAAGCACTGGTCAGAATGATTTGAAATTTTGCGTGAACACTCGTGGAGCAATGGAATTTTGTTTGGTGAAGAAAAAACAGTAGTTCAAAAAGTAGCCGCTAGGAGAATAATTGACACTTTACTACACTAGAATGTAATACAAAAGTAATAAACTTTGACTTACTCGTTGGCTAATGACGTAATAAATGTTCAATATGCTGTTCTCCGCATTCTGAAAGAAGCTGAAAGCGCAAAATAGCATGTTCAACAACAGATTTGAGTGTTTCTGTAGAGATGTTGTGAATGTGATGCGTGATGCTAGCTTTAAGTTCCGCTAAATTGGTAATGTGTCCATTAAACACCACATTCTTCAGATGCCCCCAAAGCCAAAAATCACATGGATTGAGGTCAGGGAAACGTGCTGGCCATCTTACAGGAAAATGGCGGCTGATGATTCTGCCATCTCCAAAATGACTGCGAAGTAGCCGCTTCACTGGTTTTGCGATATGTGGTGGAGCCCCATCCTGCATGAAAATAGTGTTATCGATACACTGACGCTCTTTCAGAGTGGGTATAACGTGACTTTTCAAAAGACGTTCATATCGATGGCCATTGACAGAATAGATGATGGGGCCATGAGGACCAACTTCCTCAAAAAAGAAAGGCCCGATAATAAACGCTGCTGTAAATCCTCACCACACAGTGACTTTGGTGGAATGAAAAGGCACCTGGCGTAGTTCCTGTGGGTTTTCGGTTGCCCAGATTCTGCAATTTTGCGTATTAACAGTTCCGTGGAGATGGAAGTGTGCTTCGTCAGTCCACAAAACGTTCCAGGGCCATTCATCGTCCACTTGTATCCGAATCAGAAATTGAAGTGCGAACATTTCACGTGCAACATTGTCCGCAGGTAGCAATTGTTGAACATGGGTCAGTTTGTAAGGATAACATTTCAAAATGTGTTTCAAAATTTTTTGCACCGTATTGGAGGGTACGTCTAATGATCGGCAATTCCACGTGCACTCGTAGACGCATTAGCGTTACGCTCTTCTTCTAACGCTGTAGCTACGTCTTCCACTATCTCTCCATCGACTGCTTTCCGTCCCCTGCCAGGTTTAATGTCCAAAGAGCCAGTCTCTTCAAATTTTAAAATCATTTTGAGCAAGCTTTTGCCACACAGAGGACCAGATTTTAACTTTTTCATGTGTCCTTGAATAACTATCACCACAAATTCAACATAACGGAACCTAATATCAGTTGATCGATTCCACAAACGCTTTCCCATCTCAACTTTCATTCCATCCGATGCACCAGAATAATTTTGTTCGAAAAGTGACAAATGTCCTTCATACGAAAATGCATACTCAGCTGTATTTTTGTCTAAATGCTGCCCTGCATGCACTACAATTTTGGGAAACAACTTCATAATCAATTATAAAACATGTCAGTACATTAATTACACAGGCAACACCATAATTCGAAGAGTGATCCCGTGTGTGCCAGGAGGCATCGCAACTAACCGCAATGTCGAAAATTTTATCATCACATATAGTTACTGAATTTAGTGTAGTATGAGCTTGGCGTATATTACGACGCACATCTTTCAACTGGCCTTGTGCACTTGTTACATTTGTGTTATTCACAAATTTCAAATGCTTACTAAAAGTTCGCGAGTTCATGCAAGGCAAATTCATAAATGAACAAAAAAGTTCAGCTTCTGCATGACCTTTTCCCAATTCAACAAATGCATGCACAGAACGGCGATTTACATCAAAAGTTTTACAGTTATTTGCAGTAGACAATTTGTC